>CATIWR010435502.1:0-39734 GCA_949677035.1 Omphalea diandra | reverse complement strand
TTATATTAATATATTAATAAATTATAGAAAAAATATATTAAAATATATATATTTTTATATATATATATATATATATATATATATATATATATATATATATATATATATATATATATATATATAATGTGAAAATTTCTTGAAATATAAAAATCCATGAGCATAAGTTTTTTTTATAAAATAAAAATACAAGTAATAACTTAATTATTCAAGTTATTTAATAAGGTTCATGGTTTAAAATAGGTATATTCAACTTAATAATTTTTTATAAAAATTCTTAACATCAAGCTAAGATTATTTTAAAAAACCGAATAAAAAATATAAAATATAAAAATAAAAAAATTTAAACAACTTTTAAACATGAAATTAGGAAATAAAAATTTTCAATATAAAACTAAATTTTAAATTAATTTTATTGATTATTCAAAATTCGGAGTATATAAGTGTTAATGACAGTATAATAAATTATTGAAAATTACTTTATTTAAATTTAATAAATTTTCTCTTAAAATTATTATACATAAGATTAAAGTATTAATCAATAAACAATTTTTTATCACAATTGTTTCACATATGTATATATAATTTATAATTATTTGTTAATTTTATTTTTGATTATGAAATACTTAATATTATTTATTTGATTAATTATCAAGAATTATTTCATTTAAATTTAATAAAATTTCTCCTGAAATTATGTTACATTAGATTGAATATATTAATTAATATACAGTTTTTTATTACAATTACAACCGTAAATAATTATGAATTTTAAAATTTTATTTTTATCATTTTATTTACTTGATAATATCTTTATAAAATAATATTTAATCATTTTATTAATTAACTAATTATTTATTAAAAATAAATATTAAATTTATTTAAAATTTATTATTATAATTATTTTGTGCCATGTGCGGATTTACAATTATTATAAATGTTGGGAAAATAAAGGAACTTGGTTTTAATTTTTCAAAATTTACCAAATTCTAAGAACTACAAAATATATTAAACTCTATTTATATTTGAGATAGATAACTGTTGAACAAATGAATTATTAATTTATAAAATGATTAATAAAAATATATTATTTGTATTTTATATTTAAATTAAATAAATTAAAATTAAAATAACATAATAAGCTAGTATATTTCTTATATATAAAATAAAGTATAATTTTCAAAATAAGAATGTTATAATTATATCTATAAAATTTTTAAAAAATAGAATAAGAATAATAAATTATTTGATAATTTACAATCTTAAAATTTTGCATTAACAAAAAAAACATATCACACTTGTTTCAAATAATTGTTTACTAATTTTTATGAATTATAAATTGACAAAATTAAATAAAAAATGTTTGTTAAAAATAACCGAGTGAAAACAATACATTCTGTCAAGTTTTTTCATTTTACTTGTCCAACAAAAGTATTCCACTCCAAGTTCACCTTAAAAAATAAAGACATTAATTATTTGAATTATTATGAAAAGTGGACAAATTCAAAGATGTGTAATTAAAGAAACAGGCCAGATACTTTGAGCCCTTGGGTTTATCATATTACACTACTTAATTACTCACTTTTAAAAATTATATTAAAATATTTCTTTATTTTTATCCCGTCAAACCCTTTTAAAATTACCATTAAATAAATATAAAAATATCCTTTGTTTTCATTTTAAATTTTATTCAAGCACTGCAGCATATCACCACCTCCATCATAATACACCGCCAATATCAATATCAACATCACCATATTACTAGCAAAATCATAAAAGTAGAAACCCAAAACAAAGAAAATCAACCAAAAACAAATAAATGAATCAAATTCATGAATTAGAAAAACCAAAAAAAAAAAAAAAATTCAACATCATTTTTTCAAAATCCAATAACACCCATTAAAGATAAAAGTATTCTTTACAAACCCATATTCTTGAACTCATCAACCTAAAGATTATTAGAAGTAATTAATCCACAAAATTAAAATTAAAATTAAAAGATATTTTAATATAGCATATAAAAAAACTTAGTATAATATGTATAATATGATAAAATCTAAAGATTATTATAAGTAACTAATCCATAAAATAATTTCAAAAAATCAAACTAGCTAAAAAAATGGATTTGGTTGGTTTGTTGTTTATTTTTTGATTTTTTTAATTTATTGCTTTTTAGTATGGAAAAATTATAAACTTGTCTTGGTTTCTATTTTAAGAACATACACACACACACATGCATGTAAGAGTTAAATGTTAATGATTAAGATATATGATGTAATGATATTAGAATGATGTAATCTAAGAATCAACACCTTAGTTCTAAGGATAGTTTTATGAGAGCTCATCTTATATATGACTTATGTCATGAAATAATAGAAAAGAAAAGTAAGAATAATAATTAAAAAAATTTCATGTTTTAAAAAATGTTTAAATCAGAACTCCCATTAGTTTATTCCGTAGAATTAAAGGTGATGTTAATATAAATTTAAAATTTTTAATATCAGAGTGACACAGTGAAATGCATAATATACCGATTAATGAGTTAACGTAGGCTTGTTATAGATTTTGGAAGCCTTAAATCTTTTGTTCTCTAATGCCGACACAGTCTGAAATCCATATCGTGACGCTAATGTATATATATATGATTTTCTACTTATTAGTACTTACACACACACACATATATAAATCTCATTTGAAAATGAATAGATTAATCCATCTTTCAAACTATGTACCAATCTTTATGCTATTTTGTAAATGATATCTTATCCTGATAGTAAAAGGTGACGTCTTGAGATTTAAGTATCTCAATTCAAATCCTATAAAAAAAGTGTGTGCCCTTATGAGTTAAAAATTATATTTCTTCCTTACTAACTACTTATCTTATAACTAACTCATCGTGACTATTATGAAATATCTAACAATATGATACCATGCAAATAAAAAATCTTTATGCTACTTTTTTTCATTGTAGTGAAGAAGACTTCACATAGAACCAAGTTCCAAATGGTTTGTACTACTTAATAAAGTGACTTTTAAGCTCTATAGAATCATCATAAGAATCCATGTTGGGTTGCTTCATTCTCTTGAAAGATTTGCTTTAAAATATCCTTTGACGGTGGGGACACATCATCATCTATGGCAAAATACAAGTTATCCCATTTTCTTATACTTTTCCTGACTGAAAACCTTCAAATCAATACTAATTCTCTAAATTGAACTAAATTAGTTTCGTTTGAGTCAAGACAATATTAGTTCCTACACGAGATCAAATCAAATTCAATTAGAGCCTCATACCAAAACTGTTCCAGAATCACAAAACTTATTTGATATAAACATATTAATTATATTAGGTATTACTAATATATATATAATAAATAAATATTTTAATTATTAATTTTACTAATTAATGTGTAATAATAATACTAATTATAATAATTAATAATTTGATTATTTATTAGTGATTAGTAGTAAAAATTAAAAATCCATTTCAATTTAATAATTAATATATAAGTTACCAGTTATTTTTATTAAATTATTACTTATTTATTTTAATCGTCAAATGATAAAGGTTAGAAATTTAAATTTTATTTTATTTCAGGCCTTAAAGCGAGAAATTTAAATTTTATTTTATTTCAGGCCTTAAAGGATTAACAATGAGAAATTTAATTTTTTAGGGATATGAAAATCGAAGATGTAAAATTTAAAAAATGAAATATCCAATTGTATATCAAAGTTCTAAAAATCGAATAATTGAACTGAATAATTTTGAATTCTTCGTGAACTGAACCAAAAGATTTCAAAAGTTCATGACAAAATAAATTATCAAATTTTTTAATCTCTGACAATAAATAAACTTTTTTTAATATTCAACTTGACCGAAATTGTGCTCACGCCATAACCGTGACAATACCATTTCTTTGATTTCTTCTCCATCGAAAGTTGGTTAATGCGAATATAGAATGACTTGTTAATACTTTTAAGGGTCAGAAATAGTTTTTTTTTTTTTTTTTTTGAGAACGAAAACGCAACCTTCATTAGCATAAATCAAGAGCCAAACCATCCAAGATAAAAAGGTGGAGGCTGGATACCCCAACACCCTCGACCAGACTCCGATCCAGCCGCTCTCGCAAGCGAGTGCGCAACCTGGTTCCCTAATCTTTTGACAAAAGCAAAAATGCAGCAAAGGAGGTCCTTGGCAAGGACTTTACAATCCGAAACAACCAAACCAAAGTAAGAGGAATCGGCATAACTACTATAAAGAGCATTAATCAAAATTTGTGAATCTGATTCTACTATAACATTGTTACAAATAGTTTAATGGGTCGTGGATATAGTATTTTTGTTGTACGTATTGCCTGCAGGTGGTTAACAAATTGTGGAGGGGCGGGGTTAGGGATAATAATTTATATTTTATCATGGATACATGTTATATTATTGCACGGTAACTCTCTCTTTTGAATAAATCTCACCACAAAAAATAAGGGTAGTCCTCCCTTTCCATAACTCTCACCACAAAGGACACAGGTGGATAAAGGATATTGAACTTGAGATTGTTATTTCTTATATGATGTATTTTAATCATTAGATTATGTTTGCATACACATTTTAATAATTTTTATTTAATATTTAATATATGAACCCTTTGAATATAACATGTGTTATTTTAATCAAATGTGATTATAAATTAATAATTATATACTTTATGTTTTAATTTACACATATATTTTAAAAATATATTAATAAATATTTAGACAATGGGTTACTCTAAATTTTATGAGTATGGAAATGAAATTATTATTTATTATTTAAATAAATATAAATAAAGACAAAATATAACAATACCTTATTTATACTTTACCCGTCGCCCATCCATGCCATTGATATTATGTTCTTTAATTTAAGTATGTTCCTTTCAGTAGCTGATTTATATCCTGTATGAAAGATTAAAGAATAAAATAAAAATAAGTGTAAATAATTAATTTTATTTAAGAGTATAATTTTAATGAAAAAAATTAACGGAAGATAATTTTTTACATCATTTAACTTCTTAAACCTATTTTTTAAGTCCCGATTTGAGGTTAAACAATAAAATGAAAATATGTTAAAAATAAAATATATTATAAGACAAATATAATTTTTATAATACTCAATGTAATATTTTATATTTTGAATATAATTGCCAATTTGATATTTTTTAATTAACTCTATTCTTATATTTGAAAACTCCCAACTAAACTTAATATTATTATTTCTCTAACTCCATATTATTTTTAAAAATTTCTAAATAAGATAAAAATAATCAATATTTTATTAATTTCTATTTTATTCAATTATTTTACTTTTATTAACTTTCTCTTTCATTCATTTTCTAAACTCTGATGTAAAGCCTTAGGTATGTATGTTTAGGCGTTTGGATTTTTATTTTCATCATGCATGGTTGTTGGACCGTGCGGTTGGAAAACGTGACTTTTGAATAGGGTTTCTAGAATACTGGACACGTGGTTGCAAAAGAGACGTAAAGGAGGCGGGAACAAAGTCAATCCGTGAGCTCTTAGAATTTTCATGCATTTTTTTAAATATTTAATAATTTAAATCAAATAAATAAACTTAATCGAAAAAGTTCAATTGAAAACTGATGGAGGTCCAATTTAACGCCAGTCAAATTTTAAAACAGTGCCTACTTGTTTGATTAGGTGAACCATAAAATCGTTAATGCGTATAGAGATGAAAAATTTTCTTTCAAAAAAAAAAAAAAAAGAATTTCCAATAAAAAGGGAAGGGAGCTATAAAGCACAACTATTCTAACAGTAATAGATAATCAGGATGTTGTGCAAACTATATTTAATATATTATTTAAAATTATTTATAAATATTATAAATTACAATATTTATTGTATAAATGAATAACCTATTTTTTGGAGTTGATGATATATGCATATTATTCTTAATTTTATTTTGCATAGTTGTCTATTTTTTAATTTCTTTTAAGATATTTTAATTTTTACTAGTAATTTTTTAAATTAGGTAATTTTATATGTCAAATTGATAGAGATTTCAATCACTTATGTATTAAATAATTAATTTAATAAAAGATAAATTATAATCTTAAATAAATTCTAAAATTAATATATAATAAATTATTTTGTAAATAAATTTAAAATTTAAAATTAATTATATTTATTAATTTAATTATATATCTTACATAGTGTGGTGTCAAGAATTTAACACCTAACATGCGCCTTAAGTACTATCTTTTTCCAAGTTTAAAAAAAAAAGTACTATCTGTTTAAAATCTCACATGTAGTTTTATATTTTTATAGTGTTGTTACATTGATGTCAACACATCATAAAAAATATGAGAAAAAAGAAAAGGAAAAAAAAAAGAAAAGAATGACAACCAGTTAGTTTAGCTAAATTTATGTTTGGCTCAATTAAAAACTTCTATATCAATCTCATCATTCATTTTTTTTAAATCGAATCATATCGAGCCAAAATAAGTATTATTTAATAAAATGTTTATATACTTTTATTTATTTTTTTAAAATAATTTATTTAGCAATTCTTTATCTGAAACTTATTTATGAAATTCATTAATTTTTCTTATCATTATATTAATTATATTTAAAATAAAATAAAATTTAAAATTAATGTATTTATAATCAAAATAATTAAAACATGTGTAACATAGATAAACAAGTTGAATCGATGCAAATTTTCTTAATACATAATTACACTCTTTCTTATTTGAACCAAAAAAAAAAATTCTAATTATTAACTGAGATAATCCATATTTATTGAGATTGCGTTGAGTACTCATCGAGTCAAACAATATTGCATAAAATATCATTTTAAATAAAGATAATATGTTATCTAATTGACTAATAAATTATATGTATATATTTTTTAATTTGAGTCTAATTACCAAAACGTTTATTCATTGTATGAAGTAAGAATGTCAAATTCTTGGATCAAATTGATAAAAATGAAAAATAAAAGAAGAAATTGAATAAATTGTATAAATGTTAGGTGCCGTTCAGTCATTCGGCCTTTTCAGAGGAGTAATTGACTACTCGGATACACTTGCATTGTGCTTGAAGCTAACGATTTTTAACTTTTTCGCCAAATTTACACGTCACATATTCTTTATTTTGACCTTCTTATTTCCACATTTTGCAGGAAGAACGTAGCAGCAGAAGAAGAAAGCGAGAGAGAAGAAATGATAGTGTGGTGGTCATGTTTGTGGTTTGCGATAAATAGTGTTAAATTACAATACTAGGATTTCGTAAGAACCTTTGGGTTGAAGTCTCAAGAACAACAAGAGCAATGGGGTCGATTGGTGTGGGGGAACTGCATATATCACCAAGCGATTCGCATCCAGGGAAGGAGCAACAAGCGGCTGGAGTTGGCATACTGCTTCAGATCATGATGCTCGTTCTCTCCTTTGTCCTTGGCCATGTTCTTCGCCGCCACAAATTCTATTATCTGCCCGAAGCTAGCGCTTCTCTTCTTATTGGTAATTAAATAGTTTTAGGGTTTGGTTTTTGCCTCAGAATTTCTGAATTGGTATTTGTTTCTACTTTGCAGGCTTAACTGTAGGTGTACTCGCCAACATCTCAAATACAGAAACAAGCATTAGGTTCTGTTATATTCTTATTATTATTTATAATTTTTCCTTTTGTTGTTTACTTGATCATTCATTCACTCATTGTTTTTACCATTGCTTTGAATTGATCAAATAATGGTAATACCTGAATCACTTTTTCTTTTGTGCTTGCAGGGCTTGGTTTAATTTCCATGAGGAGTTTTTCTTCCTGTTTCTGCTACCTCCCATTATATTATATCCATATTTGGAGTTTTTTGTTTTTTTCCCCTTTTTTTTTTGATTCCATGCGTCCTATATATTGATCCCTGCAATTGTTAAATTGCATTTTCTTACATGTTATTTTCCTTGACGTTGCTGCTGATACCGAGTCAGGGTTCATTTTGCCACCAGTAAGTAGTAGCATTCCATCTGCCTCTAAATTTGCAAATTAGATGTTTTGTGTAACATGTAGCCAATTTTGTGCTAAATGACCTAATTGTTTATCTTGCTTTTGCAGAAACCATTCTTTTCCAACTTTGGAGCCATTGTCACATTTGCTATCTTTGGAACCTTTATAGCTTCTATTGTTACTGGTTTTCTGGTGTAAGTACTTCTTTATTTTTCAAATAGCAATTCTTCTATGACATTTGACTGTTGTCCCCTCATTCTTTTTAACTGCTTCTTGGTTCAGTTACCTTGGTGGTCTCATGTACCTCATGTACAGACTTTCATTCGTTGAATGTTTGATGTTTGGTGCTCTTATATCAGCAACCGATCCTGTCACTGTTTTATCCATATTTCAGGTTTTTTGCATTCTTTCTATCTATTGCACTGCTTAGCTAAAACATCCATTGTAAGAAAAGAATGTAGGTTTGAATCATGTCATACTGCAACAAGAGAATGCATTCATAAAATAATTATATGAAGATACAGTACAAGGTGATGATCAGTTATGCATAATCGGCATATCTGGGACATACAGTTATGAGCATCTCATGCCATGCTTGATATTTAACTTTCTCTCCTTATATTTCCTCTTGTTTTTTTTTTTAGTCAGGTCAAATGACCAAAAAAAAAAAAAAACTATGACCTTTGTGTGAGTTATCAATTTTAGTCATATCCTTTAACTTTGTTAGTTGTACCCTTAACCTTTCACCTAAGTAACAATTTCAGCTATGTCACCTTAATCAACCTAATATATATATATATATATATATATATATATATCCTGAGTCAAAATGGATTTTTTTTAGTTAAAATGATCTTTAAACCTTTATTCCTCCCCTACTCTTCTTCTTTAACGCTCTCCTTCTCCCTCTTTGAAAGTAGAAAGCAAGCCAATGATCGAAAGATGATTAAAAGTAGATTAAAAACAAAAGTACCCAAAAAATTTGGTTACAAGCCCAGAAGCCTCCATCCATCTTGCTCATTCCCCCTTCCTTTATCTTACTTTTTCAACAAAGCACAATTCACTTTCGACTTCACCTCTCTCTCTCTCTCTCTCCTCCCCATGCTCTCTCTTTTCGAAAACTCATTGGCTCTCTCATCTTTCTCTAATTTTTCTTATTGGGTTATGATTCTGTACTAAGTTTAATAGATTGTATCTTTTTGCTTTTTTTTTTTTTTTTGTTTGAGGGAATAGGAATCCTGAGGGATTTCTCTTGATGGTTTTGTGTGGATCACTTCTCAATTTAGAAGAGCATATATATCTACTAGATGGGCCATGAGTATCATAGGGTCCCTTTTGGTTTGCGAGTATCAATACTTTGATTGTACTCTTAAATATGCATACCTTTTAGGAAATATTCTCAAATGAGAATCTTGACTGTGGGGAACTGATTACAGGCATAAGCCAGGGATTGTAGAAGGAAATTCCTGGCAGCAGGGTATAGAATGTCGAAGCACAAAGTGTTGGAGAAAAGCAAGAGAGAAAAAGGAAGATAGAGGTTGAGGATGATGGTAGAAGGGAAGGAGAGGTGGAGGTGAGAGGAAGGGAGAGAGGAGCAATAATGTTATTTTAATTAAAAAATATTTATAGCATAATATTTAAAGTATTTTTTTGGGTCAACTATTTGATGTGAGGATTAGTAACTTTTAGTGCATGGGATCAAACAATCTTGGTCAGATTAGTCTTAGATAAGGTTTTTACTATATTATGTGTTTTGAGATTTGGATATGTTTTTCTATAGCATTGAGGCAATTAAATTGCATTTTGTTAATCAAGACTAGGTTATTAAACCTATATATTCTTACTATTATCTATTGTATGATTATGATAATTTGCATAGATTCCATCGCATATTCAACTTGGATTATTGTATTCTGCTCATACTTAACAGTCCGAAAGTCCAAAAGAAGCCTACTTGCACTGGGCCACATTTTAAAACAAGGACATTTTACATATTCCCACTAGTTATTGTGTCGTAGCCTCTTTGTAACAACCCCAATCGAGGTGTTAGCTTGAGGATATCAAAAGGTTAACAAGAATAGTTAATAGCATATATACGTTTGGGCCCAATTACTACAGCAATTTGGGGTTAACCATATTAGGCCACATGGTTTGGCCATTATTCACAGGTTATGCAGAATAGTTGAGTCCAAGCTGTTACATTTGGTATCAGAGTCACCCTAGGTTAGAAATTTACATAGTGCTGGTCGGCCTATGAGGAAAGGGCTACTTGTGGTTAGAGACGAGGTGGAGCCACCTGAGGCACTAGTGAACCACAATACTTGGGGCTATATCCTGACTAAACAGAGTGAGCAATCTAATGGCACAAGCCTAGTTGTAAGACAAGTTGTGACGAAGACGTCACAAGTCCAAGGATGGGAGATTATAACATCACCAATCGAGGTGTTAACTTGAGGACATCAAAAGTTAACAAGAATAGTAGCATATATAGGTTTGGGCTCAACTATTACAACAACTCGAGGTCAACCATTTTAGGCTGCGTGGTTTGACCATGATTCATAGGTTACATAGGACAGCTGAGCCCAAGCCGTTACACTCTTCTTCCCTTTCTGCCTTTATAAAAAGAGTCTAATGAGAAATGCTTATTGCATTATGGAATAAAATGATCTGTAATAGCCATAACAGCCAAATTGTGTCACTTGTGATTTGAAAGTCACAATGGAAAAGGTAAATATGGTTATGGACTTTCGAAATTCCACTACATAATGAGCTTTGTTTTTAGCTGTCTATAACTCTTAATTCCTATACTCCTGCCCCTTGTTTTCTTCTTTCATATTTTTACTCTTGAAATGCATTCTCATTTTCCTCCATTTCTTTGTGTGTTTTGATTGTCTCCTTTCAAGCATGATTTTAAGCAATATATTTTCTCACAATACATGCATAGGAAATCATTCAATGCGCCTGCACTTACAAATACATGAGGTCCATTTGAAAATGAGTGCGGGTGCACAAGCCCATTGAATAATTTGCCAATGAATGGGCGTGGGGTAGGTTCTGGGTTTTGGGCTTGAATGGGTAGATATTTAGCTAAACACTTAGTGTTCTATGGGAATAGGTTAAAGAATCAATAGCCAGATGAGGATTAAAGGGTTTGGGGGCTGTTTTCAAAGTAATTGAGTGCACATTGAAGGGTAATGTGAATAGTAAGATAAAACAAATAGCTTAGGTTTTCCATCAAACTTCCTTAGGCATCACACCCAAGATTTCCGTTCACATTAGACTGAGGTTGAATTGAATCATACAATGCAAGAAGCATTGTGTTAAATTTTTGTTGACTGAAAATTTCATTAAAAATTTAAAATCATTGCAGCCATTGCTATTTATTGACTCAAACTGATCGTAGACCTTTAAGTTGAAGGACTTTAAAATTAGTCCTAATCTTCTAAGGCTTTGGACTTCCAAACAAATAAAAAGGAAGTAATGTTATCCTATACTAATACAAACAAAGATTGTAATTTAACTTCAGCATTAATATAAAGATTCCTAAAAACATTTGGAAAGATCATGGATCTTATTTTCGTTGAATATATTCCTACCTTTCTGTTGTCTGGCTTGCTATTCTCACCTACTTTCCTCTTATTAATCCCCCATGTAAGGTTGAAGTTCCATATAAGGTCAGGGTTTTTTGTTTAGTCAAAACTACTTAATGGCACTAACATCTATATGACAATGTAGATGTAGCGACCAGATGAGGCTTTATCACTTCATAATGTCTTGTGCTTTGTAGTCTTTGGGGGATTTATTGAATATTTAATTTGAGGGCTGTGGAAGTGAAAAAGGCAGGTCTTTCAGAGCATTTGTAGTGATCAATGCTTGGTTGACTGTAATGGAGCCAATGCCACTATTACTGGTGCTTTATCTGTGGTCTTTTTCTTGCGGTTTATATGGTGGATATGCAGAGAGATTCATGACCCCTTCTAATTTGATTTAGCATTAATTTTTTTTCCATGTCTTCTTAGATTTTGTCCTTTTTTTCCATAACGTAATTAATTCTCTGTGGCAATATAATTTTTTTTTGTCCAAACTGTAAATTTAATAATATCACTTTCCAACAATTTTTTGCTAATGGAAGGAATCTTTTGAGTTCATGGGTTTTTGTTAAGTAGGACGTGTGTGCATCTGTGAGTATGCAAACTCTCCAGAATTTAACATTTTCTTTGTCAAATGTTAATTTACTGTAATGTTTTTTTTCTGCCTTTTAAATAGGAAAAAAAAAAGGTTTTCTCAATGGTTTATGGGAATCTCTTTTTTTTTTTTTCCTTCTCATCTTCATGTTCCTAGGTTCTACTCATACTTGCGTGCATATTCATCTCTTGCTCTTTTATGGTCATTAGTGTAATTTTGATGGTAAAGTTTTCTAAATATTTACAGATCGGAGTTCAAAAGTCTTAGGACTTGCATGAGAGTGGGTTTGAGGGAACTAAAAAATGGAATGTTAATGGAGGTTAATGAGTTAACTTTGTTTGTGTGGCTTTTTATGATGTAAATTGACAGTAAATAGAGGTTAAAAGTTTATATTCATTTATTTCCAAATTTATATTTTTCTTAACCCCCAATCGGCAATTAAAGGATGGAATGGAATGATTATGATTAGTTTATATCCATTAACTTCCTTTAAAAAAGAAAACTCCCAAATAAAGTGAAGTTAATTGATTTTGGTTATATTCTATTTCATACCTTTCCATTACTCTTTTTAACCTCCCTTTCCACATTAAGAAAACTCCCATGCAATACCTCAAGCTAAGTTGGGCTTAAATGGAAAATAAGTGGCTAAATGGCATCTAGTGTTTGTAATTTTTGATGGAGTCATTGTGGAAGATGTCAACCTTGTTATTGCTAGGAAAAAAATGAACAGTAGTGCGTTACATTATTATGGACTACCTATCAAGTTGGGAAAACTATTTCAAGGCACTGATAAGTGATAATCTGTAAAGAATAGCTATCTCTATACCACAAAGCAAGCATGGTTGATATGCTCATTCCTAGCTGTAGGTATCTAGAAAGAATAGAACTTGGAGTGAACACATTTGATGGCAAATATATGTGGTAAGCATGGTCATTTGAGATGGTCCAGCCAATTATGATTCAGATGTGTGCATATACTAGTAAGCAAGAGGGCTTGCTAATTAATGGAAGGGGCAGAAATTTAGGAAGTAAAAAAAAAGCAGCATGGTTGATTTTGTAAGATATGATTCAGTTTCAAACATACACCAAAAATATGACCCTAGATAGTTGTGATTTAGGTTAGTTGAGTTCAGTTGCTATAATTTTTTGTCTTTATTGATCTCTTTGTTTTTCTGGAGACGAAATAGTGGAATATAAGCAAGCATACATATATTCATATATGACTATATTGAGTATGCACAAGTGTGTTACACAATCAATTGATATTGAGTACTTATGCTTGCTTCAGGGATCTAATGCTTCTTTATTCAATGAACTTTCCTTTGTATTTATTTGTTTGTGATGTCTGTATATGATGTACATAAATGCAGGAACTTGGCACAGATATGAACCTATATGCTTTGGTGTTTGGGGAATCTGTCTTGAATGATGCAGTAAGTTTTAGTTGCTGTAGTTTGTTGTTTTATTGTTTTTTGATAAATGCATCTTCTGTTTATTTAAATCGAGACTAATTTCAATGGATGATGATGTTGGATCACGGTTAAAAAATCTGGCAGATGGCAATATCCTTATATAGGTATGTAAAGCTCTGGCATTTGTTCTCAGTACATATATTATTACAAGCATTCAGCTTTAAATCAAGCATTGTTTTGTTGTGCAGGACAATGTCATTGGTGAAAAGTCATGCATCATCTGGACCTAATGTCTTCATGTTGATTTTCAGATTTCTTGAGACATTTGTTGGTTCAATGTCTGCTGGTCAGTATTAGCAGCCTCTTTTCCATTCTTGCTGTGAAATACCTTATGTAGCCAATGTCATATATATATATATATATATTGCAAAGTCTGAGCAAAATAGCCGCGAGTTTGGGTGGATGTTGTGGAGAAAAACTTGGTCTCAAGAATTTCATGCTTTGGTGTCTTTATTGGCATGGCAAATCAATATTTGATTCATTATATCATGAAAATAACCAGGATATGTGCTTTGAGTAACATTAACAGTGGATCTTCTAGGTTTAACATCATTGGAGGTTTTGCTTCATTGTGGCTCTTTTAATGGTATGACGATGATTTTTATTAGAGTGGGAGAATGTGGTTGCAGATGACAAGAACCAAAGCCTGTTTGAATAGTATTGGCGTCCAAGCAACTTATTGTTGTGCAGTCCTAATACTGCTACTAATATGAAGAAAATATGCTCCTGTAGACAGAAAAGAAACAATTATCTGCCTTTCATTTCATCTAATATAGTGATATATTTTATCAGAATTATGTTGATTTTTATTCTGACATTTTACTACCGATACCTTCTACCCAAAGTTTTCCATCCTCTTCACGATTACTTACATTCATTAAATATTTTGGTGTGCAGGAGTGGGAGTTGGATTTACTTCTGCATTGATATCCTTTTTTATTCATTCTCTTCTAGTCTCTTTAGATGCTTAACTCTAAAATCTAATATATTTTAATGCGTTGTGTTAACCTTGATTCCTAGAACCTTTTCAAGTATGCTGGCTTGGATATTGACAAGTGAGTGTATATCTTTTTCTTTTCCTTGATAATTTATAGATTGTATCAGTTCCCCTAACTGTAACATTTCTGTCATTGTCTCTTCAGTCTTCAAAACCTGGAGTGTTGCCTTTTTGTTCTTTTTCCATATTTTTCGTAAGATATCTCTTGGACTTGGACTACTTTTATATTCACTATTATTTTCATATCCGTTGGACTTATGGTGCATGTTCTTGTAAAACTTTCTGCATTTTTCTAGATACATGCTTGCTGAAGGTCTTGGCCTCTCTGGTATTGTGTCAATATTGTTCACAGGAATAGTAAGCAGATTTGTGAAATTTTGACTGCACATATTAGCTACTATTGATGGAACACTAACATAGAGTTTATATTTTTAGGTCATGAAGCATTATACCTACTCAAATTTGTCAGAAAGGTCTCAGCAATTTGTTTCTGGTTTTTTCCATCTGATATCATCACTAGCTGAAACATTTGTGTAAGGCGGCATCCAATATCAGTCTCATTTGTGATTGAATTATTTTAAATGTGCTAGCCCAACCTGGCACTTACTTGTCTGTTCAATCCGCAGGTTTATATACATGGGGTTTGATATTGCAATGGAACAGCATAGCTGGTCCCATGTTGGATTCATATTTTTTTCAATTGTATCCTTGCTTGATGATTGTTAAATGTGACTAATTTAATGTGAGAGTTACAGCTGTTATTCCTTGACCTTCTTGATCTATCCCAGATATTCATTGGAGTTGCAAGGTTGGAATCTTGTTTATATTTATATGTATTCTTTTATGTTAATTTAAGCCATAATTTCTTCTGGTATTTTAAAGTTCACAAACCTAGTTATACTATGTTTTTTTCTGAAACTAGTAAGCTGTGCAATAAATCTTTTCAGGGCAGCAAATGTCTTTTCTTGTGCATATTTGGTCAATTTGGTTCGACCTGCACATTGTCAAATACCTTTAAAACATCAGAAAGCACTTTGGTATAGTGGTAAGAATGATAGTCATCACCTATCTGATGAATCCTTGTGTTCTTTGATATTATTAAATTTTTTAAATTATTGCCATGGTAGGGCTTCGAGGGGCTATGGCTTTTGCCCTTGCTTTGCAATCAATTCATGATCTTCCAGAAGGACATGGCCAGACTATATTCACTGCAACCACTGCTATAGTTGTATTGACGGTAGGCAGATTAACTCTTCCATAAACAAGCATTATATCTGGCATCCGACAAATTTGATATTGTAGAATGCACACATGATGGAATTTGGTGGAATTTGTGAGTCTTTTGGATAATTATAGGCCAGTAACATCCTTTATTAACAATGGAGGTCGGTTCAGATTGTAAATCTGATGGTAATTGTAGGTTGGGAATCACAATAGGGATGAAATAGTAGGATTGTTTCAGGTACCAGATCCTACTTGATCCAATTGTATAGTATTTATGTATTTGTAAACAGGTTTGGGACAGCTGCGTTTTTGGGAAAAAAAAAATTACCCTCTAGGGTTCGGACAGGGTATGATTTTAGTACCTACCGTCATTCAAACCCATTTCTATAAATAATAAGTCAAATATAAAATATATATTTATATAGTATTATTAAGAATACAAAAATAAGAAAATTAGATTATTTTATAGGATGATGAATTTATAAAATTATAAATTTACTAATTTGTCCTTCATGAAATTATTTTATAGAAAATGTTAATTAAAATATATAAAAAATAAAATAAATTTCAGTGGCTTCAGCTAATAAGCGGGTAGTGCTGGTCGGGTTTGGGACAGGTACGGGTAGTATATTATTTAATCAGGTAATTGGATTCGAGTTGGGCAAATTTTGTGGGTGCTTTACCCGTTGCCATCCCTCATAAATTCAACAAATAAGCCCATTCACTAATATAATCTTAGTCTTTTGCTGCTCTTTGTTTGTCAAACCTTTAATTGTAAACAAATAATGATATGTGCTAAATATTCTTTTTTAACGTGGACACATGGATTTTCGTTTCAATTTTAAAATATTGTACACAGTCGAAGGTCCCAAAAGAGAATCAAAACATGCATGATCATATAGTGTTTCGATTTTCATCAATGGGGCCATATTTGGTAGGCCAGGAGATTCAAATGCCCACAAATATCAGAGAAATTCTTCAACCATGTACTTCATCTCTTTTTATCTTTTCTTTTTATCTTTTCTATTTTGAGAGTACACGTGATTATTTTTCTAGTTTCTTGACATGCTACCTTTTGGATTCCTAGCATTTTATCTTTGACTATTGCAAGATACTTAATATCAATACTTCATACTTACAATTTGTGAATTCTTCTATTTTGAGCTGAAACTTATTTTATGCTATTGATGTTATGATTTTTTTTTTTTTGGGACTGTTTTATTTCATGTGCATTTTGAATGTATGATGTCTGACACAAAATTGTTTAAAAGATTGATCTGCTCTGTGTTGCACAGATTTAAAACCTTAGTGAAACTAATTTGAAACCTTTCGCATGATCCTTTGATACTATTTTGAAATCTTGTGCATGATCCTTTGATACTATTTTGAAATCTTGTGCATGATCCTTTTTATGTGTACTATGCGTGGATGGGGTTGAATTGGAAGGGAAGGGAGAATGGGGAAGGGATGGTAACTGGTCACCTCCGTTGCCATTATAGGAGTTCAAATTAATTCTTATTCTTTGTGTGGGTAATTTGCATCCATGATTATCAAATTATGATCCGAATTCTATGTTAGTTATATAGCTAATTTTTTCCAATATGAAAGTTATTAAACTAATATAAATATTTTAGATCAATTTTCAGATAAATTATCTGGCTATTAAAAATGCAATTGCCCCCTGAACTTTTTTAAAAGGGTATATTGGCTCAAATTAATTTTTTATTAATTTAAGCTCTAATTAAGATTTAAATGTTATTTAAATCCAAAAATTTAAAATTAATGTTTATATTTTAAATTAATAAATTTATTAAAATGTAAAAGTAAATGAATAACAAAAAATTAATCATACAATTACATATATAAGTAATGCATACTTTGAATTTTTTTTTTAAAATTTCTTTTATATTAGGATTCAGTCTCTTGTATTCTTCAATTTGAGATTTAATAATTTATTTTTTAAATGGCTGGATCATTCTAAAATTATTTTTTTAAAAAAATTTATTTGATATTAATTAATTTTTAAAGTAGTATTATTAAATGTTTATTCTTTTATTTCTTTAATAATAAAATTTTATATTTTTTCTACATTGTACTCACATATTTGAAAACTATATCATTCATGTCATCTACTATATTTGAAGAAATTAATTTTTATAAATACTTTTAAAAAAAATTGAATTAAAACCAAAGAAAAAAATTTTCTCAATACTTTTGAAATAATTTAATGTTTATATTTGAGGATTAAATTTGTACTATATATTTCATATTTGACATGTAAAACTAAAATAATCATTCAATGGCTGATCTAAGAATTCAAATTATGATCAATAAAGAAATGAATAAATTTTTTTATCAATGAGATATATAATATTAAAATCAAAATTAATTAGTTAATATTATATATAAAGTAGTACATTATTGTCATTCATCGATCTAACTGTTCACTAGTTTATGATAATAGTACAAATGAGTCAATTCTCCTTGATTAAACTACTCATTTTGTGCCTTCTTATTTTAACCAATAGAATTAATTAATTTCTTTTTAAAACAAATTCTGAAAAAGAGGCTAAAATAAATGTAAATGTGGTGTAAAAATTAAACCTGAAAATGTCGAATAAGGAATATTTTGAGATGATTGTGTGGATCAAAATGTAATTAATTGGAGAAGAAAGTGTTGTTATTTAAGGAAAAAAAGACTTTTTAGCTTATTTATTTATTTTATATTATTTTAATAAAATTATTAATTTTAAATGTGAAATTTTATTTTTTATTATTTTGAGGTTTAAATAGTTCTTAAATCTAAATATAGAGTATTAAATTAATAAAAAAATTAATTTGGACTAATATATATATTTTTAAAAAAGTTTAGAGGGCAATTAGATTTTTATTTGCTAGAAAAGTTATTTGAAAATTGACCTGAGATACTTATGTTGGTTTAATGACTTTCATGATAACAAAATTAGTTGTATGACTATTATAGACTTTGAAGTCGCAATTTGGTGGCCACAGATGTAAATTACCCTTCTTTGTGTTAAATGATACTTGCATTAATGCTTAGAATTTACAGAGCTTTTAATTTTAAGTGAAAAACTATTTTGACTATCTGCTATGAAAATTCATGAGTTTGTCCTAAACAATCTTTTTTTTGTTTTCATCGTCATGGCACAATGGCTGGTAGTAGGGTTGGGCCCCAGCTGGTTCGGTTTAGTTTTCATCGAAATTGAACTAACTGGATTCTGTTTTTAATAACTGAACCTAAACTTTTAAAGAACCAAATTGGATAGTGTTTACTGATTTTTTTAAAAAAATTATTTTCAAATCTTTATTTAATAAATTATATTATTTAATTATTTATATGAATAGCATATTTCATTTATTTATTATATGTATGAATGTGTCCTATATTTAATTATATATGTTATAAAATTATATTTTGGATTGGTTTATTTTGTTTTTATATCATCAAAACCAAATCAAAGCAAAAATGCAGGAGAAAAAAGCCAAACTGATATAGCAAATTTGGTCGAACCAAACCGAACCAGTTGGTTAAGTTTGGTTGTAGTTGGTCATAATTCCTCTGTTTTCTCTTGCACGGATTTTAAACCTGATTGAAGACTCTTGAAAGTTTATGCATGATTCTTCTTGCTTATTCTCCATCTTTGATATAAGTTCAAGTTACATGTCAAATTCATTCTTTTGACTTGTAGTATTCTGAACAATGTTTCAGGTATTGCTAATTGGTGGTTCAACTGGTACCATGCTGGAAGCTTTGCAGGTTGTCGGAGATGGTCATGATAGCCCCGTGGGCGAAGTAATTTGCTTCTCAAAAACTTCTTGTTTTTCTCTGACACCTGCCTGTTTTAATTTGGTTAAAACATCTCTATTTATAGTCATAGAACAACAGCTCAGTTGGTTCACGGAATGGAATAGTTATTCCATGGACTTGAAATAGTTATCCTCTCATAAATTTTGTATTTCACAAATATCTAAATATCTATTTTATGTAGTACTCATTATGCATTCAGAATTTTAACTAAAATTGGAGATGGACTACCTATTCCATAATTTGACATTTTAACTTTGAACTAAAGAATAACCATTGAACTTGGAATGCCTATTTTATTCTCATTCTATTTCATGCTCTAGCCTCAGCACATCAAACTTACCCCTTGTTTGGATTGAGGTTTTTAAAGGGTTGACAAGGTTTTTTAGATTCAAAAATCCTCACACTCTGTTTGAAAAACTATTTCTCATAGTAAGGTAAGGTTTTTAGAAGGTTTAACAACCTTTTGAAACCTCATTTTCTCAACCCACTAATTTGGCGGGTTGAAAAGGATGGTTTTTTATTTTATTTAGTTGTGAATATTTTGACTTTTTTATCCTTATGTTATTTTAACTATTTAGTCATCTTTTTAAAACCTTCATAGAAGGTATTTTAATATGAAAGCTTTATTAAACCTTATCTTCTAACCAAACAAGATAAGGTTAAATTATTAACTTTACTTTACTAAACCTTACCGTACCATACTTTAAAAAATTTTACCCTACCATCTTGTTTTCCAAACAAGCTATTAGAATAACCGGGCAGGCTCTTGCGTTTACCTCAACCGAGTCGATGAGCCTAGCCATAATTCATGCACACCGTTGCTCATTTGCAGCCGTTTATAGGATCTGCTTTACAATGTTTAAATTGTTTTCTGTTGGGTAGCCACTGCAATTTGTTATGCTTTGCCATCATGTATTGAGATTACCCTAATGATGGTGTCGCAAGATGTATGTGCACAAGAATATGTGTGGTTCTGAACATGAAACGCTCTTGTGATATGCTCATTATCATGCAGCAGTCTCTTCTCCTGCCTTGCCTTCTCTCAGTCCAATTGGTGTATAAATTGCAGAGTTTGATAAGGATAAACTAGTTTGAATTAGGACGGTTGCTACCAGCATGTTAATAATCGAGTCATATTATCTGTTTCAGAGTTTTGAAAGGAGCGATGGTTACAGTGCTCCCTCTTATAATGAAGGTGCAACATCGGGGAACAGGTTAAAGATGAAACTTAAAGAGTTCCATAAGAGGTAAAATCTGAAATTTTACTTCCATGCAGTTTCTGCTTTCCTTCAAACTTTTTCTGTTTAGCTTTAGAATGTCTTTTTTACTCTATGCAGTGCTGCATCATTCTCAGAATTAGATAGGAATTACCTTACCCCTTTCTTCACGAGTCAAAATGGAGATGAAGAAGAGCAAGGTAAGACTCTTGTTCTCAATTAAGATATGATTTGTGCTATCAGCTGCCGAAAGTTTTCTTCAAATATTTTTGTAGCTTTTAGGGTATCTTATGTAAATTTAGTAGTACTTAGCACTATATTAAGCTGTAGATGTATCATCTATGTTGACCCAACATTCCAATTGGAGTAGACTGCTTGATCTCTTCAGTTAAAGGTTGTGAGGATTGTTGGAAGAGGTGGGGGCGGCGGGGGGAGGGGGCGGGGTGGTTTTCCTAGGTTCGATTCATCAATCCACTATTATGGTGGGAATTTTCATCAATATGATGCTGATCTAGTTCATTGCTCTCCTGTTAACAAAAAAACTATGTTGCCCTAGCATCTATATGTGAGTTGGTAGACTGATGTTAGGCAGCTTGCTGGGCTCATTCTTCAAGCCAGTCAGTGAAATAGGAGATGAAAAAACATTGGTGATGGCTTGGTTGGCACTGTCAATGTTGCCTGCAAACATTAACAAAGGTTTGGGTTCACATTTTAACCTTTTATTCCTAGCATTAATTGCATAGGCATAACACTTAGGTGCATTTGACAAGGTTAAAGGAATGGATGTCATTAATTACCAGAGTAACATTCCACGGTGTAACTAGGGGTTAAAGAAGGAGAATAAAAAGTTGGTATAACAGTTGAAAGTGTGTTTGATGCAAGTTAAAAACATGAGGTGAATGTGTAACTGTTTTTTTTTTGTATATGTTATTTTATTGTTAAATTATGTTATCAAATATAAATATTATATTATTTTTTATATTATAATATTTTTTTATGCTGTGAATCTAATAGTGTAAATATGATAATTTTGTCATAAACTATTATTCTTGCATAAATATGAGAACTTTTACTATTACCTTCTGATTGCAACTTTCAAACCCATAAATTATTACTCTTGCTCCGTTGAAACTCACCGACCAGATCTAAAATCTGCAACTCCTATTGCATTCTTGCAGATTCAAGTCTCACACCACTTGCTTCATTCCAGAATCTTTCGGTTGCTGCTAACCTTATTATAGTCTCTCAAATCCTTTGAAATCAAAGTCAAAGCCACCCAAATCTCCTTACCCAAAACCTACACTGTTTTCCTATGTGAAGGAATGACGTGCATATGAAGAACTTGCCAGTGAGAATTAGAGCGGGGAGAGAATAAAGAAATAAATAGGAGAATTCTTTTACTATGGGCAACTTAGATTCATAGGTAGCCATAGAGTATCGACCAAGTGAACACTTAAGTAGAACAAAGATGCTGAATTTTTAGCCAATATTACCATCCTAAATCCAAGTTTCGGCTTCACAAGAAACCTTGAGGATTAGTGGCGTTTTCACTGCTTAAAGAAAATACTGTTGATGCACTCACTTAGTTATCACAAATTATAATCCTTGTTAGAATCTCTTGGGATTGGAAGGCAGAGACAAAGCGATTGATGGAGAGAAGAAAGGGGAACGGTTGAGACTTGTTAGTGGAAGCTCCTAAGATGGCTTCAGAGATTCCCAAATGCATGATCCTCTCAATTTTGCTTGTTCAGTTAGTAAACAGGAAGGGTCATATCATCGGGAAAATATTTACAGCATTTCATTCTGACAAAATCATTTGTATTTGCGAGTCTCTATGAGATCATTCTGGATTCACATCAATCTAATTGTTTGAGTGCTGAACAGATGACCCCATGCTCAGTTCTAGAAGAGGGGGTTTCAATGGCAATATCTGATGTCCGGGGACAGTTGCGGGACACATATATCAACGTTGGAACGACTTTGTAGATAATTCACTGATGACTACCGCGGAAGTTGAATACGAGCTGTGCACATTTTATGTCGCTCTGACACCTTCCTACCTGCTGAGATATAGTTATACATTTATAAATGTCATACCAACTAGAACTAATCTTCTGAGTCATCTGTTTATTTAATCTTCTTCGCACTCGGGGATGTAGCATATCAGGAAATTTAATGCTATGGAAGTTTCAAGTTCATAACCTGAAAACTACTAGAATTTTTGTCTTCCTGTGGAAATTAAGTGATTCTGAAAATTACAATGGTAAAATAGCAGAGTTCGTTGATGTTTGAACCCCTCCCCTCTCCCTGCCCCCTGTGCCCTTTCCTTATTTTCTCTCTCTATTTTTCCCCTTTTGTTTTCAGTTTCATTTCCTTAATTTGAAGAATGAATATATATAAAATTAATTTTGGTTGAGTATTTGACATTTGTCAAGTTAATATTTAGATAAGTATGCAATTAAGAGGTATATACTAGTGTTTTTATCATGCTATGTGATTGAAAACTACAAAATAACTAATTAAAAACGAAAATGCACATAAAGAAAAATTGAACAAAATAAAAATACTTTTTATTTTAATAACTTTAAATACTGATTATTTTAAGAATAATTTGAACTATATTAATTTTAAATTTTTTTTAGATGTTTTTATATGTTAAATATGATATAATAAGAAACAAAGGATAGAAATTTGTTGATTTTTATAAGATAGAAATTTTTTAATCCATAATTTTGTAATATGTTTATGCAACAATTTTGCGCTGAATAGAAGAGAATCTATAAAAGTAAATTGATAATTTTTGGGGTTTTCAATTCAGTTCGGCTTTTTATTATAAGATTTTGGATTATTTTGGTTTGTTTCAATTTTCATGGTAAAAAAAACCAAAAATTAGCAATCCAAGAAAATTGGATTGTTTTTTAAAAAAAGTTTACTAGGTTATTATTAAAATTATTGAAATGCTAATTTGATTTATTTTAGTTTTCAACGAATTTCGGTTTACCTCCTTGAAGAAATTTCGACCACATTTGCCATTGCCATTGAAAAAATTTAATTTTTAGATAAAAAATAAAAAATAATTTTCTCTTAATTGATTATAATTTTTTTCAATGTTTGTTTTATGAGTAAAAAATTTAATTTTGAAAAAAAATTTATCTTTTGAAAGTTTTATTAGTAACAATTTTTACTTCTAAAATTTATATTCAAAAAATCTATAATCATATATGAAAAAGAATTTTTTTTTATTTTTTTTATCTCAAAATCAAAGTTTTCTAATAACAATGACAAACATGCTTCACTATTTCAGTTTTATTCAATTTCGGGCAGTGGGTTTGTTGGATTTCAAATAGATTGATAGTCTTCCACTCAAAATTAGTTAAACTAAATAAATAAATAATGATGCATCACTCATAACCTGGGGTTAAGTTTACTCATGAACATTTGTTTTTAATTAATTAATTAATTTTTTATTTTAAGAAATTTATTTATTTTTAAATTTATTTCAAAAAGGCTATATAAACTTTTTTTGGAGCTTAAAAGTAAAATAAAATCAGTTAAACTAAAAAGCAAGAATATGAAATAGATTAAGAATTATAATAAACAGCATTTTTTAGTTTAAAAAATTTGAGATAAATTTAAATTAAATAATATTTAAAAATAATTTTAGTGAAAATAAATAAAATACTGAGTGATTATAGGTGAAATTAACTCTGTAATTTTTCATTAAATAGATTTTGTAGTTTGATTCTATATGAATATTAATGTAAATTTACGATAGTACATCACTATACTAATGGATCATTAAAATATCAAGAGAAATTACTTATATATATATATATAACTACATTTTAGGTTGAGAGTTATTTAGATAAAATTTATCATTTGTTAGTTTAATTATTTGATAAATAAAAGTTATAATTTTATAATTCTATCATATTGGACTTGCTAATTAAAAATTAATAGAAAGGTCAGCTTAAAAAATTAACAGTCCTCTTTTTAGGAATAGACAAACAATAAGAATTCTTATTGAAATATAAGATTAAATTTGAAAATATTTTTACAAATGAATTATATGTTATTTACAATAATTTTGAAAATATTTTATAAAATATAATAAACATTAAAATTCAAAAATGTAAAATTGAAATAAAAAATTAGTCATTTTAGAAAATGCCTAAATTTTAATTAGGGCAAAAAGGCCAACCCCGATCACTTGCCGGTGACATTGTTATGATGGTTTTAAGGGCTAAAAAAATATGGTAATATAATAAGAAGGAGGTCTCCCTTTTCAAAACTTAGAATAGAACCGTTAGGAAATGCTGCTAGCAACGGCTAGTATTCTTCTGATTTTCGCTAGCAGAGATAGTCGACTTTGGTAGTGACTACGAGCATCGCCCATTGATCGGCACCTGGAAAAACAAAAATGAACGAATCGATGGCGGAAGTGGGGGCATCAATGCAAGCTAATCCTCCGCCTCCTATTCACCGGCGGCCAAGAGTGAGGGAGGTGAGCTCTAGATTCATGTCTCCAGTGGCACCCTCTTCCTCCTCCTGTTCCCCTCTTCCCAGGCGGTCCATCTCTGTGCAGAAGCAGAGGCAAACAGAGCCTCTTTCCTCCGCCGACGAGAACAGAGACTTCACTCGAAGCCCTTCACGGCGGAAGCCTAACCAACGCACTGTGGTAAAACTTTTCAAGGAGAACGGTGGAGGTAGACCGGATCATCAGCAAGCAGCAAGAACTCAAAGGCCTGACACTCCTACAATATCTACATCCACTTCATTAGGACTGATGCGGCAGCGCTCTACTCCCTCTATCTCACCTGCTGCGAAGCTCTTGCAATCCGCTGGGATGTCTTCATCTTCCCATTTCGATTCTTCACCATTAATGCCATCTTCTCCTTCTTCTTGTGGTGATACTCATCAGATTCAAGGCAACCACTTAGCCCAAAGCTGCTCCACAGCTGATCTCCGCTCTTCCATGCCTGAGGCTGGTATGCGGCCAGTCTCCAGTAGATATTTGGCAGATACAAGTATTAATAAACCTAATGAGTGCTCCCGGTCTCTTGATTTGCCACCATCATCAGCATGTGAATACTCTTCGATCCATTCCCTGAAAGCTGCTGAAAAACCAGCCAAGCACTATGCTAATTCTGTCAAGCTGGGTGGGCTTCCTCTGCCTCCTTCTGCAAAGCCCCTAGCTGATGTCTCTAGGAAGGGAAGAAAAATTCCCAGCCATCAAGAAGATGCGCATTATCTCAGATTGCTTCATAACCATTATTTGCAGTGGCGATATGCCAATGCTAAAGCTGACGCCTCCATCACAGCTCAAACAAGAGAAACTGAGGTAAGTCTATGCACCCTTGTATACAACTTACATCTAAAGTTAGCATTAAGGTTGAATTGCGATCTGTTGATTTCATCGTTAGGTGATGGTGTGTCCAACACTCGAACTCTTATCCAACTGCTAGACTTTCTGTGTTGAAGGCTTCATTATCATGAAATTCAAATTTTAGTCCTCCAACTTGTTTTTGGAAACATGGCAATTAATATATTGTAGATTTCTGATAAACAATTAGGATATGATAGCATGCCTCTACTTCTAGTTGAAGGCATTTTGACTAACTATCAAATAATTTTAGTGGAATGGCTAGGAAACTAAAGATATTCTATTCCAATTAAATCTAAGAAAGCAACACGAATCCCTGAAAAATATGTAACTTAGAGTTGTTGAGAAGGAAGTTCTTTGGTTTGAGAAAGAATGATGTTCATATCATTTTTTATTCATCTTCCATTCAGACTAATCTTGTAAAACTGTTGGTTATGCTGACATTTTTTTTCCCCGTATGTCAGAGGACACTATACTCACTCATTGTCAAGATGTCAGAGTTATATGACTCGGTGAAAAGAAAACGTATTGAACTTGGCCTTTTGAAAAGGGCAAAGACCCTATCAACTATTCTTGAAGTTCAAGTAAGGCTGCTGATTTGGTGAACATATTAATGTTTTTATTTTTAATTTTTAAAATTCTGCAATATTGGTCTTGGATTTGTTTTTTCACGAAGGAGTCTCTTATATTACTGGTCAATATATTTATTGGCAACTTTATCTTAGATAGGAACTCTCTACTTTTATGTTTTGTTGATTGTTGGTGGGAGGTGCAACTGAGTCATGCTAGTTAAACTGAACTTGCAAAAATATTTGAGTGGCTAGACTTTACCCAATTATGAGTCAGGCCTACTAAATACAATAACACTGTACCCAAGTAGCTTTCAAGCCTATTGAGTATTTATTTCTCTTATATGATTTGAAGTTCAATGATATCCATCATATTCCTATAATTACTTATGATATCTATTATGTACCCTAAATATGTCAAATTAAATAGCCAATTTGAACTTGAACTAAGACTTACTCAAATTTTTTTGAGCTTTAAATCAAGATTCATTGAAACTTGAATTGAATTTGTTATGATATTTGAGCAGCATGTCAACCTGAGTTTGAGTCGTACACTACATTGACTTGACCGAGTCAAGTCACATTCTTAAATTTCAGAAAGAATTGAACACAAGGCCTCCTTTCTGAGCAGAGGTGCAATTACAAATTGGGCTATCTCCTTTACTTAAAAACTTTCTGTTTAATTATAATGATTTGTGAATTGATGGAGTAGAATTTAGCATGCATACAATAGGAAGCTAGCATAATACAATGAAACATATAATTTCAAAATAGATTTGTGTTCATAACCTTTGGTTATATGGTATTTAAAGAAATAATTTTCTTGCATTCATGGATGCCATGTCACTGACCAGTGAGAAAGCTTCATTTTTTTAGCTTATAGGGATTAGTAAGTACATATTCTTCCAGCTAATTTCATTGTTCTTTTTCCTGTTCCTTTCCCCTCCTTAGCTCTAGATTACCTTCAGTTGCTTTCTGATTTATTACCTTGATTGCATATGATATGAGTTTGGGATACAGTAAAAAGTTGGAGTGTGATCGCATGGCAGGTGCATTGCAAAGATATGTTAAAGTTTGGTAATTATACAAAAAAAATTTCCATTCTTGCCTATAATGTACAGTTTCCTAGCATTGTTTATGAAGTACAAAAAATATGAGATAATATGCTTTCTTGAATAGGCCACAGTTGTAGATGTGACATAAAATATAATATCATAGCAAATATTGAATCCTTGCAATGTTTCAGTTGCTGAAACTCTTTCAGCTTTTTACATTTTCATTTTTTCCCATGTTCCTTTTTCCTTGTTTTAGCTCTAGATTATCTGGATCGCTATTTTTTCTGTAACTTCAAATTTGGTGGTTATACATTCACTTCAAAACTTTCTTATTCTTGCTTGCGGTTTACATTTTCCTCAATTTATATCGTTAGATACCATATCTGGAACAATGGTCTACCCTTGAAGCAGATTATACAACATCTTTGTTGGAAGCAATTCAAGCTTTGTTGAACGCCTCACTTCGACTCCCAATTAGTGGGAATGTTAGAGTATGGAGTTTTCCTCTTTCTTTTTGATTTGTCATTTCAGAAGTTGAAAAATGGCTTTTTTTTTTTTCTTTAAGTCTCTGAACTTAAATGAATTTCTTATTTAGGATTGCTGCACTAGTCTCTACACTGACTGATGGGGTATGCTGAATTGCAGGCTGATGCAAGGGAGGTAAGGGAGGCATTGAATTCTGCAGTGATGTTGATGGAATCAATAGCTTTCCATGTTCAAAAATTTATGCCAAAGGTGCGTTGTATCAAAGATATTCTTTTCCTTTCTCATCGTAAATGGAAATCCGTTAGGTTTTCTCTAAATCATTATAAAATTTTCAAGTTTAGCCTGATTTTATATTGGCATGTGTTTGTCTGCAATTAAATTGTGTTAGACACAAAAATAAAAGCCCCGCTTCTAAAGGGTGAGGGACGATCGGTCTGATTTTGAACTGGTTATTTGAAAATATTCACAATTAAAATCGATATTTATAAATTTGGTCTGGTTTTGGTTTGGTGTTTATAAACTTCGATCCAATTTCAGTTCAAATACTTTAAATTTCGGTCTAGTTCGATTTTAATTTTAATTTTATTTTGATTTGATTTAGTTCGATTTGATACAATTTAGTTATAAAAAATATGAATAAAAATATACCTATTTAGATTCAAATTTCTTAATTATTATATATAGTATATTGAAATATATATGACTTATATATAATATATATAGTTGTATATAATTTATTTAAGCATAGATAACTAATGCAATTTAACTGTATAATGTAATTTAATATATTTATTTAAATATAAATAATTTAACTATTCAGATTGATTCGGTTCAGTACAGTTTTAATTTAGTTTAATTAAAAAATTGGTTGAAATAATAAAAATTGTCCAAAACTAAAACTGAATGTACCATTCAGTCAGTATGGTTTGATTTGGTTTGGATATTTTCAATTGTTTATTTGTTTTATTATTTTCAGTTTAATTTTTAATTTAGTTCCATTTTATCCTGGATCAATACTATCGCATCGCAATATCTTTACATTTAAATAGTGTGATTCTGATGTTACATATATAGCATCATATCTTGTATACTAAGACAAAGTCTAAAATATGGATCCATTTTTAGGCCAATATGATACTTTAAGCAATTGGGCCATCATGATTTACTTTTAGGATACAAAATTGATTCTGTAACCAATTAAACCCTATTCAGAATAACATAATATTTATTGTTTCTAGTGCAGGCTGAAGAAATGGAAATTTTGGTTTCAGAACTAGCCAGGATATCAGGAGGAGAAAGATCACTTGTTGAAGAATGCGGGGACTTGTTGTCTATGACATATCGAACACAGGTTTGGCATACCATTTTCTCTTGGTAATCTATTCTAATATGATGCATAAGCATGAAGGTGCTTTCCCCCAACTCCCTTAACCGCCAAAAGCACTAATTAACTGCCCAACCACCATATGGAAAATAAAATAAAGGGGTTACCTTTATTGAGTTTCTGATGAAGATCATCCCTGCTTTTAGGAGGAGGAGTGCAGCTTACGTGGCCAAATAATTCAGTTGAATCGAATGTCTGGTGATGAACTCTACAGAGATGAGCAATAATTCATTGCTAACTTTGGTTTGAAGTTAATTTGGATTTAGCTTGAGGATTTTCTTTTATTGTTAGTTTTCAGTTTTTGCCTCTACATTTATATTCTTATCACGCATGTAAACCAGTGTTGCTTAGCAGAAATGGCTAGATAATCAACTTTTGTTCTTTCGTAGGCCACATTGCATTTATTGTCATAATCCATTTCAAAGATGTAATAATATTTGCGTTGATCATGTGCAGAGGAATTCAACTACGAATTTGTATTTATTTTTTTAGCTATTCCTTTTCTTTTATGAGAACTCTTTCATTGAGATGTAATCAATCAGCTGAAATGAAAGGGCATTTTGATTTAGTCATTCTTACTGCAAAAATGGGGTACGAAATGAGGGCTCTTTACAGGACTGGCAATTTGATCAATCCTCCAATCTGGTGTTTATGTGGGTATGTAATTTATGTAACTAAAACATATTTAACATATTTACTCTTCTGTACGTTGGCTATATATCACCAATTTAAGTGTAATTCCTTGTACATTTGTTAAGGTTTTAAAATTTGGTTCACTCATACTTTGGATTTTTTAAAACAATAATGATATCAGCAATTATGTTTTGACCCAAAGGATAGAAAAATCACACACCTTAACTTTGACTCGAATGATTATGTATTTCATCAGTGATCTTTAGGTATTTGGTCTAAATCCTCTTTCCCATTGTACTATGACAAATAACAAATAAAAGAATAGAAAAATCACTGGAATCCAAAATCAAGTTCAAGCTAAAACTCTCAAAAATCCCTAACCCTAAATTCATAATACTACTAAACCTAAATACAAGCCATTGTACCCAAAAAAATGTATAAAATAAGAAAAATATAATTTTGCCCTTGGTTTTCTTGGTACACTTCGTGAAGAAAGCCTATCCAGTTAGCTTGCCTAATGTGATGAAAAATCATATTGTGAATCCTTGTCGATAATACTTTGTGGTTCGGGTCCAACACACATGTGACAATAAATACGGAAGAGTTTATCTCTTTCATAATTGTTATTTTAACTTTTTTAACAAACTTTTTTTTTTCACTTTAAATATTACTAATTTGTTTATGTTCTTAACAAATTTGCTTTTTTATTTTAAATACACATATTTATACTTTTATAGATCTTTTTTTTAAAATTTTTTATTACATTGATATTATTATTATTATTATTATTATTATTATTATTAGAAAAAATAAACTTATTTTTTCACAAAAAACAATTAGTATAAATTATAGGTTTGTCAATTTTAATATTACAAATGAAATTGAAAATATCAAAATATTTAACTATAAAAATTCAACTTACAGTTTATACAAAATAAATATACAGTTTACGAAAAATGAACTTACAGTTTATAAAAAATAAATCTGTAATTTACAAAAAAAAAACTTACGGTTTACAAAAAATGAACCTATAGTTTATTAATAATAAATCTACAATTTAAATCAAAATGAATTTACAATTTGCAAAAAATGAATCTACTGTTTATAAAAAATGAGTATACAGTTTATTAATAATTAATCTACAGTTTATACCAAAACAAATCTACAGTTTAGAAAAAATCAACTTATAACTTACTGATAATGAGTCTAAAATTTATACTAAAATGAACCTATAATTTATAAAAAAAAATAATCCTACAGCTTATAAAAAATTGAACCTACAATTTATTATTAATAAATCTATAATTTATATCAAATGAACTTAGAATTTACAAAAAATGAACCTATATATTTAAAACAATCAACCTACACCATGTAATAGATGAACCGCAAAAAAATATAAAAATCTATTTAATAATATTAAACATAAATTGATATAATATAATATTTAATATTATATTAACATAATATTTATTACAATTTAATATAATAATATAAATTAATTAATATAATAATTTAAATTATATATAATATTTCTATATAATTATATATAATAAAATAAATTATATAATTATAATAATATAATATAATTAAATAGTATAAAATAATTATATATTAATTTAATTATATGTTGTATTAATATAATTATATATAATATATAAAATTATAATATATAAAAACACTCAAAATCTCATTTATAAAAAATGAAAAAAAAAAAGAAATGATAAAAAGTTATTTGTAAAGTAAAATGTGTGTGGAGTGCATCCCTTTATTTTTTAATTCTCACATATGTCATGAACCTCTTGTCCATATTGGTAGATAGACAGAAATTCATGATATAACAACCCTAATATGATTCATAAAATAATAAAAATACAATTTTGCCCTTGAATTTCTTGGTACGCTTTGTGAAATATAACTAATTAGGATTGAGCGTTCGGTCAATTCGATTCAAACCGAACCAAAATTTTAAAAACTAAATAGACCAAATTTAGTTTAATTTAAAACCGAATCAACAAAAATTTAAGGAAAAATCGAAGTAAACCAAACCGAATAAAATCGGTTTGGTTCAATTCGGTTCGGTTTTTGGTTTTGGGCTCTCAATGGGCTGTAACTGTGATAAATTAATTTGGGCTTTTTTTTATTTTATATAGAACAATTTATTTTTAGTTTTTTAAACTCAAATTAAAAGACAAATTTAAAAAAAATCCATAAATAAGTTTATTTGGTTTATTCGATTTTTTCAATTCTAAACCAAACCAAAATTGAAAATCGAATTTTTCTATTTTTCTAAACTGAACAAAACTAAATTTACTTTAAAAATGAATCGAATAGACCGAATTCACTCAATTCTAGTTTTTCGATTTCAGTTTGGTTTTGCTCACTCATATATTTAATAAGCCTTTTTTTCAATTGGCTTCTCCAGTATGATTTTTTTTTTCTATAACTATAAGAAGTTAGAAAACTCTGAATAGTGCTAGATATATTTTGTCAAATTTTCTTCCTACCACTAAATAACAAAAAATTTTTCAACTTTTTTCTTCTGAGATACTTTCAAATATTCTAATCCTAGTTTAAATAGACCCATAAAAAATTAAATAATATTAAATATTTCATAATTAAAAAAATTAATAAATAATTACAAACTATATACATATATATGAGACAATTATACCAAAAGATTGTCTATTTCAATATATGAGGTAATTATAGTAAAATATTTTTCATTGATTCATACATTTAATCTTTTGTGATACAATTATAAGATAAAAATTTATTAAATTTGAATGAAATAATTCTTAATAATCTACTATGTTGTTGGTTGCTCTCATATACTTAGAAGTTTAAATAAACAATGGTAATAATTTAAATCTTGATTTCATATTTAAAATTTTTACATTTTAGGTTTCTAATTTCCTGTTTAGAAGTATTTTAGAATTTTTATTTATTAGGTTTTCTAATTTTTTATAACAAAATGTTTTAACTTTCTACTTAGATTTATCCCAGTTTTTATAACATAATGTAAAATAATAATTTGCGGTTGTATTATACCAAGTGTTTGACAAATGGTAAATAATAATTTAAAACTAATTCTAAAATTGAAATTAATAATATATATTATTTAATTATGGATATTAGTTGATAATATTCTATCAAAGTCTAATAGATCTCTAAAAAAAGTTTTTGAAGGTTAACTGTACTACATATTTTTATATATGAAAAAATATTGAAATGCAGTAACCATATTGGTTTTCTAAAATGTGATAGTACTGATTTACGATCATACATTGTCATATATTTTTGATGAGTTCCTCAATTCTCATGAGCTTTTGCAAGTAGTCAATAGCACCATGTGTAACTCCATATTTTATACAAGTTATTTTTTTTATCACTATGTGCTCATAACAATTGTAACCATGTCAGACATGTTAACATCACTAACAACTAGTTATTTGTTTTTATACATTTAGAATTTTGAATAAATTATAGAAGTAATTTAAATCTTGGCTTGCTATTTAGAATTTTTATTTTTTAAATTTTTCTAATTTCCTATTTAGATGTAGTTTAAAATTTATATTTATTGATTTTTCTAATTTTCTGTTCAAAATATCTTGACTTTCTATCTAAAAATATTTTTTATATGACAATTTTCTATAACATAATGTAAAATAATGAGATATAGTTATATTATATACAATTGTGAAATAAATTACAAATAATAGTTTAAAACTAATTCTGAGACTGAAATTAATAGTATATATTGATTGATCATGGGTATTGATTGATAATAATCCATCTAAATCTAATAGATCTCTAAAAAAAAATCTTTAAGGATTGGCTGCACTGCATATTTTATGTCCAAAAAAAATATTTAAATTATGGGTATTGATTGATCATATTCCATCCAAGTCTAATAGATCCTCTAAAAAAATCTTTGATGATTAGTTGCACTACATATTTTTATATTCAGAAAAATATTGAAATGCAACAGCCATATTGGATTTCTAGAATGTTATAGTACTGATTTGTGATCACACGTTTTCATATATTTTTGATGAGTTCTTCGATTCTCATGAACTTCTACCAGTAGTCAACAATACCATCTGTAACTCCATATTATATACACGTTTTTTTTTTTAATCACTATGTGCTCATAACAACTATAATCATGTCAGACATGTTAACATCACTAATAACTAGCTATTTATTTTTATACATTTAGAATTTTGAATAAATAATAGAAGTAATTTAAAATTTAGCTTGTTATTTAGAATTTGTACTTTTTTGATAATTTTCTATTTAGAAGTAGTTTAAAATTTTTATTTATTGATTTTTGTAATTTTTTGTTCATAATATCTTGACTTTCTATTTAAAAATATTTTTTGATATGACAAGTTTCTATAATATAATATAAAATAACGACATATAGTTGTACTATATACAATTGTGTAATAAATGACAAATAATAGTTTAAAACTAATTTCGAGACTGAAATTAATAATATATATATTAATTGATCATGAGTATTGATTGACAATAATCTATCCAAATCTAATAGATCTCTAAAAAAAATCTTTGAAGAATAATTGCACTGCATATTTTTATGTCTAGAAAAATATTTAAATTATGGGTATTGATTTATAATATTCTATCCCAGTCTAAAGATCTCTAAAAAAATCTTTAAAGGTTAATTGTATTGCGGATTTTTACATCCAAAAAAATATTGAAATGCAACAACCATATTGACTATCTGGGATGTTGTAGTACTGATTTGTGATCACACAATTGCCATATGTTTTTGATAAATTCCTTGATTATCATAAGTTTCTGCGACTAGTCAACAACCCCATGGTGCACCCCACTTATCATGTATAAGTTCCTTATCATCATATGCTCATAACAATTGTTAACTATGTCAAGTAGGTTTAACATCACCAACCAGTTGTTTCTTTTATATATTTAGAATTCTGAATAAGCAATAGAAGTAATTTAAATTTTGGTTTCTTATTTAAAATTTTATAATTTTCTATTTAGAAGTAGTTTAAAATTTTTATTTATTGGTTTTTCTAATATTTTGTTTAGAATATCTTAACTTCCTATTTAGAAATATTTTTTTGATATGACAGTTTCCAAAAACATAACGTAAAATAATTGCATATGGTTGTACTATGCACAATTGTTTAACAAATGATAAATAATGGTTTAAAACTAATTTTGAAATTGTAATTAATAATATATATTGATTGATTATGGGTATTGATTGATAATAATCTATTCAAGTCTAATAGATGTCTAAAAAAATTTTTGAAAATTAACTGCACTGCATATTTTAATATCCAAAAAAATATTGAAATGCAGCAATCATATTGGATTTCTAGAATGTTATTGTATTATTTTGTGATCACATGTTGTCATATGTTCTTGATGAGTTCCTTGATTCTCATGAGTTTGTACAAACAGTCAACAATACCATGTGTAACCCCCTTATTATGTACAAGTTTTTTTTTTTTTTCACTATGTGCTTATAACAATAATAATCATGTCATACATATTAACATCACTAACAACTAGCTGTTTGTTTTTATACAATTAGAATTTTGAATAAATAATAAAATTCATTTAAATCTTGGCTTACTATTTAGAATTTGTACTTTTTAAATTTTTTAATTTTCTATTTAGAAGTAGTTTAAATTTTTTATTTATTGATTTTTCTAATTTTCTATTTATAATATCTTGACTTTCTATTTATAAATATTTTTTGATATGATAATTTTTTATAACATAATATAAAATAATAATGTATGATTGTACTATATATAATTGTGTGATAAATGACAAATAATATCTTAAAACTAATTTTGAGACTGAAATTAATAATATATATTAGTTGATCATGGGTATTGGTTGATAATAATCTATCCAAATCTAATAAATCTCTAAAAAAATCTTTGAAAGTTAACTGCACTGCATATTTTTATATCCAATAAATATTTAAATTATAGGTATTGATTGATATATTCTATCCAAGTCTAATAGATCTCTAGAAAAATCTTTAAAAGTTAACTACATTGCATATTTTTATATCCAGAAAAATATTGAAATGCAACAACCATATTGAGTTTCTAGGATGTTATAATATTGAGTTGTGATCACACAGTTGCTATATATTTTTTTATGAATTCTTTAATTATCATGAGTTTTTGCAAGTAGTCAAGAACACCATGTGCACCCCTTTATTATGTACAAGTTCATTATCATCTTATGCTCATAACAATTGCAAGGCAGGTTTAACATCACTAACTAGTATTTCTTTTATATATTTAGAATTTTGAATAAATAATAGAAGTAATTTAAATCTTGACTTCTTATTTAGAATTTTTACTTTTTAAATTTTTTAAATTTTTCATTTAAAAGTAGGTCGAATTTTCTACTTATTGGTTTTTCTAATCTTCTGTTTAGAATATCTTAATTTCCTATTTATAAATATTTTTTTGATATCACAATTTCCAATAACATAACATAAAATAATTATTAGTGGTTGTACTATACACAATTATTTAATAAATAATAAATAATGGTTTAAAACTAATTTTGAGAGTGTAATTAATAATATATATTGATTGATTATGTATATTGGTTGATAATAATTTATTCAAGTCTAATACATGTCAAAAAAATCTTTGAAAGTTAACTGCACTACATATTTTTATATCAAGAAAAATATTGAAATGCAACAATTATAATGGCTTTTTGGAATGTTATCATGCTAATTTGTGATCACATGTTACCATATGTTCTTGATGAGTTTTTTGATTCTCATGAGTTTATATAAGTAGTCAACAACACTATCTGTAACCCTCTTATTATGTGCAAGTTTCTTATCACCATGTGCTTATAATAACTGTAACCATGTCAGGTATGTTAACATCACTAACAATCAGTTGTTTACTCTTATATACTTAGAATTTTGAATAAATAATAGAAGTAATTTAAATCTTGACTTTCTATTTAAATTTTTAAATTTTAGGTTTTTCTAATTTCCTATTTAAAAGTAGTTTATAATTTTTATTTATTAATTTTTCTAATTTTCTATTTAGAATATGTTAACTTCCTATTTAAAAATATTTTTTCGATATGAAAATTTTCAATAATATAATATAAAATAATGACATACGATTGTACTATGCACAATTGTTTGATAAATAACAAATAATAGTTTAAAATTAATTCTAAGACTTAAATTAATAATTTATATTCATTGTTAAAGCCAAGATTTCAAATTTTAAAAATTATTTTGACCAATTTTATCCTTTTATTTTTTTATTTATTGTCAATTAGCAGAGTTTGCTATTAATTATATTACTTTTCTATTTAAAATGTTCCTTTTATTATTATTATTTTTTAAAATTTTTTTCCTTTCATCTCTTTCTTTAATAGCCTAAAACAACAATTCTTGTTTTTATTTTTCATCTTTTCTTTGGTAGCCTAGAATTTTAATTTTACTAAGTGGGTTTCTTGTGGTTTTTTGCAATAAATTTATAATTTACTTGATCTGGCTATTTCACTATCAGTATTCAGATTAGTTTTTTTTAAAAAAAAATTTATATATTGTAATTAGGGTTAATTATTTTTCACTGCATTATCATTAATTAAGGATTTTTATATGTAATTTCTTAATTTCATATATATATATATATATATGTGCACTCTGGTTTGTTTGAACAGTTGATTAATATGAGTTATTTTTTAAAATATATATATATACATTGATGGATGAAATTATAGATGAAAAATTATTTGAAAAAAAATCGGAATTTTTTGATAAAGAATTTGATTCTCATAAAGAATTATTAAATGATATCCAAAACTTTTATTTATCATAAGTGTATATAATAGCTACAAAAAATTCAAAGAAAGATAAGTACATAAAGACTGAAAGTGGTAGAGGAGGACAATATGGCAATAGATATATGCATTTAGAATTTCGCCAAAGAAAGTCATCAACTTTTAGAATTGACCTTTTGAAATTTAAGGAAAAAAAGAATGGTGTATAGAGATTTGGACTGAAAAATGATTTACATAGTTATGAACCATCTAATGATATATATGGATATGCGTGCAATCAAAGTTTATCATATGAAGATTCTATTGTGGTTCATGAAATGATAGAGGTAAAAGTATTCTACCTTGACAAATTCTCTCCTCGGTTCATCAAAAAAATCCAAATCTCCAAGCCGTTTCAAGGATGATATATAATGCAAAGATGGAGATTCATAAGGAATAATTAGGAGGCCAAAGTATGATGCAAACATTATTTGCAGAACTTGGACATTCTCTATGCTACAAAATATGATCAAAATGGTAATCTCACCTATTTATTTTTGTACCTCTTGCATCTATTACTTTGTCAAGTAGCCACTTCAATATATGTTTGTTATGGTTTGCACCTACAATACCAATAAATATAAGATGCTATTGTTTGGTATATTAGTAATGACAAGTTTTAATACTTCTTTCTATTTTATTTTCCTTGAGAAAGAAGAAACAAAAAATTATGTGTGGGCTTAAACTATGTTCCAGGAAGTGCTTGATATTGATTGTCAACCAAAAGTAGTAGTTTCTGATAGAAAAGTTTTTACACTTTGGTAATCGAGTCTCTTCAAGTGCTAAATTAAAAAGGTGTTTGCAAGTATCAGCAGGTGATTGTCATAAACTAAGAGATAAGATTATTCTAGCAATCTAAAATGAGTTTCAAGAAATCAAAACTCAAGTATCAAGTGAGAAGATTTAAATATCTCATTCTTATAATATTCCTTACTTTCATGAACTCATGTTTCAGTATTTATAATAAGAGAGTTACACAAGCAGTATGAGATGGTTAAATATGGTACAATAGAAGCCTTTGTGTGCTAGTTATTTTAGGTGAGCCATGAGTCTTTTCGGTGCTTACATGATAAAGAATTGGGAAAATAGAAATTTGCCTCTTAATAGTATTAAATTGCAATGAAGGATAGATATGATGCCATTCTCAAATATTGAGAAACAAGATGATAGTATGGATACAGAATTTGAAGAACTTTATCATAATTTTTATGATAAATATCAACAATGGCCTGCCACTCAAAAGGAAAAAGCTTGTGAGATTATTTTTCATCTAGCAAATCCTTCCCTTTTTTCTTACAAAATGAGCCAATTATATAATCTCATAAGGGTAGACCTATTGGATCAAAGAGAAAAAAAGAAACTAGCAATACAAAACAAAATCAATCAACATTTGAGATTGTAGAGAAGGGAAGAAATTGCAATGGTAAT
>CATIWR010435416.1:0-38329 GCA_949677035.1 Omphalea diandra | reverse complement strand
AAGCTCACACCCAACTTGTACAATTTGTGTTTTGATGGCTCACACACAACCTTACAACAATGTGTTTTTAGGCTAACACATAACCTCACTCAAGTGTTTCACTAGTGATACAAACAAGGTTGATTTTTGGATCCTGATTCGTATGTAGCAAAAGTCTTAAGCTTTAATTCAAATATCAAAATAAGATAAACTCTCAAATCCCGATTAGACCTCTAGAAAACTTGTTTCTAGCAACTTGAATTATAAAGATTCAAGAGATGTTAATCTCAACCTTCAATTAACTAAGTAATTTAAGACCTAGATTAAACGAGTTTGTGAAATTATTAAGAACTCACTTAATAATCTCATCAAGTCTTATTAAGAACTCAAGAAGAAAATTAACTCTCATAAGCAATTTTGCTAAAAGAAATATTATTCCTTGATTGATTGATTGATTTGGCCAAACAAGAAGGCTATTTATAACCTTTACAAAACTTCTTGAAATCTCTGAGAGTCACTTCCTAATTAGTCTTTTAAATCTGCCTAATCTATTTAGGAAAAATGATACTCATAAACTAAATAGGAAATAACTAAAAGATACATCATATATCTTCCTAATTGTAAAATAAGTTTCTTACATAAGTAAATAACAAAAGTTCCTAATTAGAACAGAAGAAGAAAAGGAAGAGAATGGTATATTGAGAGCTCAGAAAAGAAGAAGAAATGGAAGAGAATGGTATATTGAGAGCTTAGAAAAAGAAGAAGAAATGGAAGAGAATGATATATTGAGATCTTATCAATCTTGGAAAGATATTTGGACTTGACTTTTTTTTTTTTTTTACTTTTCTTCGTTATGTGCTGCCCCATTTAATTCCTCTTTAGGACTTATATACTTCCACTAAAAGGTGCTTAGAATCTTCTTCAAAGTTTTTTGAAATATTCTAAAACCTTTTTGGAACCTTCTAGAATCTTATAGAACATTTTTGTGCAAAATTTCCCCATTTGTACAGTTGGACTTCTTGATTTCATTTTGAGGATCCATATATGAATGACGACACAAAAATGATTATTTTGCCCTTGTAAAGAAGATTGTTCAAATAAGGCAGATCCAAATAAGGCATATTCAAACATGACAGTTCCAAATATGACAACTCCAAATATGATAACTCCAAATAAAACAAGTTCAAATATGATAGTTTCAAATATAACAGCTCCAAATATGGTAAGTTCAAATATGACAGTTCCAAATATGACAGGTTTTGAAGTTTTTGTGATGTTTCCTTCTTTGATGGAGATTTTTTTTATTGGTTCCTTTCATTCTTTGTAACTTTAAACTTTCCTCTAGAATTGTCGTAGTCTTGACTAGGAGATTTTTATATTTGAGTTGTACTCTTTTTCCTTATCAAGGTTTTGTCCTACTAGGTTTTCCTTGGTAAGGTTTTTTAATGAGCCAACTTTGACTTTGTATTCTTCCTTTTGATAATGATATTTCCTCCTAAAAAAAATGTATTTTAAATCTCTACTTCTTACCATAAATCTATTCACACATAATCAAAATAATAATCTTTGCAAATTTAAATTCAATTTCTCTGGTAATCTTTAAAAAGAGTCATCATTGTCTTTCATGACTATAGAAAATATCACCACTATATGTACACGTCTTTTTAAGAGAGGTGTCTTGTGATACTACCTTTCATAAGATGTTTATGTTGTCCTGGGTTAATAAATATCTATACCATACATTATTCGATATGATTATAATAATAAATTTTAAATAAATTTAATATTTATTTTTATTAAGTAATTAGTTAATTAGTTGAATGATTAATTATTCTTTTATAAAATAATGACATAGTTTAAAACTAACTCATACTAAATAAAGGTAAGAAGAATTGTGTTTATGGCTAATGTGTATCATGTTCAGCTTTATTGAAACAAAGTGACTTCTAATGCTTAGATTTTTAAGGGAAGAGTATTTGAGCAAATCAAAACAACTAATTAACGAAATTTGGCAACAAAAATGGACTTATTAGGTTTCAGCCCATAGTGCAAATTTTGAGAGAATGAATTAGAGATAACTTATTGAGAGAATGAATTAGAGATAACTTAGGTAGTACGAAAATGCAAAAACAACAAATATAGGAACGAGAAATGCAGAAATGAAAAACGTGAAAACGAGAAATGCATAAATGGTAAACGTGAAAATGGACACGGGGAAATAATTTTTTAAAAAATTATAAGAAACAAAATGTGGGGGGAAATGAGTAAATATTAAAAAAGTATAAGGACATATTTTTAAATATTTTTTCTTACATATAATAAATATTGAAGTAACTAGTTATGAGATCATATAAAAAATAATATTAAAAATAATTATCTAAATCAATATTAATTACAAAACAAATAAATGAAATGATAATAATCAATTAAATATTAAAAATAAATATTAATTGTTCATAAATTTCATAACTAAAATTCATATCTTAATTTTTTAAAATTGCGGAAACGTGTCTAAAATATTTCATAAGAGTTTTGGTGAGTTTTCTCGAAGGAAACATTTCCGAAACGTGGAAATGTTTTCTTCCAAGATTACTGCTTTGTTTTTTCTATTTGAGTTCTTCTAACATATTGTGCGATTGTTAAAAGTTTATTCTTTCATTTTTAGCGATAAAAAATTCTTTTTTGGTCCCAATAGAAAAAAAAAAATGACATGGATTATTTTTTTCCTTACAGCTTGGCTCAATTTAGGTACTCTATTTTTCTTTATGATTTTCATTGTAATACTTTGATTTTATTTAAAATTTGTTACGCACATATAGCTGAAAAAGGGAAACTCCAAGTAAATATTTTCTTTCTTTTAAATTTGAATTTTAAGAGATAATTTGTAATATAAGTATCAAAGTATTTTATAGGTTTGTTATTTGTGTATAGTTCAAAGAAAGGAAAATATTCTTAATGTTCATCTAACAAATCAACAGTTATAACTTAATAAATTTTTATTAAACGGTTTGCATATATTAATTAACAACTACCAGCCAATAAGACTTAGAACTATTAGTGGATTATTGAAAAATTCGGTCAGAAATGGAGATGACTCTTGACTAAAGGAGAGAAGACTTACAAACCTTGCCAAAAAGAAATGGCTAATTGTGGTAGCAATAGCAAACCCAAAAGGGCCAATACAAAAACATACAGAAGCATAAACAAAAGCCATACAATAATCAAACTTATACCAGAGTCTTATCTGATGACTTAGACTTCACGAAGTAGGACGAGAATTGAATAACATTCTTTTCCTACCTGATTGTACTTCGTGAACCAAAACGAGTCATTTATTTTATTTCTTGCAAAACATAAGTATTTTACTCAATTACTATATAGCGCTTGTATGCCATCGATATCATCTTGAGTGAGGTCTCTCTTGAGAGTTCCAGCTCCAATTGATGGGTACATAACGGCATTTGGATCTTGAGTATGTGCAAGTCCAAGAAGGTGACCAAATTCATGAAGAGCCACAGATTGCAAGTCCATTTGGTTCATGTCTGGATTAGTACTCCAACTCTCATCTGAATCAAAATGAGACTGTCCGTTTTGTGGGTAAAAAGTATGAGCTAGAACCCCTCCACGCCCATCAAAAGGAACACCATCTCCATGTTCACCACTATAAAATCCAATCGCAGCATTTGCTAATTCACCATCAGATGCTTCCTGAAATTTGAACTGGGTTACACCTTCCCAACTATTCAAAGCTTGTCTGAAGGCAGACCTCACGTCTTGGTTATCAGGAACGCTGGAACCGAATGTGTAAGTGAGTTCATAGTTAGACCATCTTGGCATATTTTCCGGGAAACTATAAAGTGAAACTGTAAAAGGGTTGCTAGACCAGTTCCATGATGCGAGATTGGTGATATCAGGCACTCCACATCGCGGAACCATCATCTTTTTTATGGTATCAGAATCCAGCTTTCCGGTAAGATTGAGACGGTGATATTTTTGGTATGTTAGGAGAGCTGACTCTAAAGTATCATCAAAATTGTTGTCTAGGTTGGTATCACTTAGGTGTGGCAAGTATCCAAATTTACTCAGGTATTTTTTCACTTCATTAAGGCCAGAAACAGTTTGGCCTTTGTGGACTTCCTCCATATTTTGAAGGAAACTGAAAGTTTGCCTCTCAGGTTTCAAGGTTCTAGACTGAGATATAAAAGGCTGGATTGAGAAGAGAAAGATGGAGATCAAAACATGAGAGAATTTAGAAGCCATTGTAAGTTCTTTGTAGCAAAAATGGCTATTTTCGGTGTGGTGAGTATCTTGTTACATCTGCATAGCTATTTATAGGAAAACACGGGCATATGTTTCATGGACTCTGGAACTATATTTCTCTGTTTCACACAATAATATAATATAATATAATATTTTTCACACTGTAATATTCCTAAAATTCAATGCAATTGTTTCTGTGTCCCGTTCCACACGTCCATCACGCTTATTTAATTCGGCCAGGATGACTTGATTAACTTAAGAAACCATTGTCAACCGGCACAAGCTGATGAGCAGTATGGTTGCCGTATCCTGCAGGATCCTCCTTCGGGCCTTGGCGTTTTGCTTGACCTTGGTAGGGAGGTGTTTCTTTTCCTAGATATAGTCCTAGGCTTCGTGCCTCTTTTGAATGCTAAAAAAAAAAAAAAAAAGATTGATAATATTATGAGTACAAATTAAAATAAAAAATCACATTCCAATCAATATTATGAGTTTAAGTGAGAGTTGATTTAATTTTCATGCCATTCAAAGTTCAGATCACAAATATATATCCAATACATCTAAATTACAACTTATAAAAATGATAAACGTACGAAATCACACTTCATTTAATCAATATACTTCGATTTGCCAGATTGACTGTTAGTACACGAAGCCTAGACAAGAACTTTCTACGTTTTCAAATTCATGGATTTTCAAGATTTATGGATAATTGCACCATGAGTTAGAGGTCAATTAATCGGATTGGATTTGAGTCAATTTTGAGTTATCTTTTTTTAAATGGGTTAATAATATTCATTTCAGATTATAAATGAATCAAATTGAGTCATCAAATTAAGGTATATAAAGAAATTTGAATTATTTTTAAATTGTTGGTTGCATCGTATTAGGTCACTCTTAATTTTAATTTTTAAATAAAAATATTATTTTATTTTTAAATAATTTTTAAATATTTAATACATTAAGTTAGATTAAATTTGAGTCAATCAAGATTGAATCAATTTATATTATTTTGCAAATCAAGATAGATCGAATCAAATTTGATTCAAAAAATTTGAAATCATTTTGAATTTAAATTATTTTGTATTTTTCGAAGTTGACTCAAATTTAAATAACTTTTTTCTAAATAGATTTCAAATCGAGTAAGCTACAACAACATGGACGCCTATGAATAGAAAACGAAAGAAAACAATATATTTGGACAAGAGCGTAAATTTTGAAAGATGATGATAATGATATGATGATTTAATAATATCCTTCTTCTATTTAGGATATGTCGCTTCGGATCTAAATCTATCGTTAATCATTTGTACATGCAGTGGATTTTTTTCAATTTCAATATTGATTTTCAAAATTTAGTTGTGAAAAATTTATTAAAAATAAAAAAAGAAGCAACAGCCATATAATGAAAATAATTTTTCTCATAAAAATATATAAAAATAAGAGTACAAAAATTGATAATAATTTAAGAATATATTAAGAACATAAAAGTCAAATAAAATTTATTTGAGTTGTTAGTGATAATTTAAAGATGTATTAAGGACAAAAGAATCACTCCAATAAAAATATTAAAAAAATCAATAATTTAGCAGTTTAAGTAGAAATTTTAAATTAATTATTTAGACTTATCCTTTTAAATGAATTTTCACTTAATTGAAACTTTTAAGTTGAGCTCATATTATGTTATCAAACATCTTAAAAGTAATAAGTGTTGAAAATTATAATTTTAAGTTATAGGTCACACTACCCCCTTAATTTCATTATCGTAGTTGTTTGCACTCAAAGTAATTTTGATTTCAGTCCATGTGGATTATGCTACCCAATTGTAAAATCACATTTTACTTAGTCTAGATTCATAATCCGTTTTTATGATTCATTAAGTTAAATGAGTCTGTTAATAGATATTCCAGAATGCTCTATAGAGTAAACATGTGATAACATATTTGTATAGAATGGAGAGCATGTATGACAATTTGAGAGTGGAGTGCAGACAAAGAAACAAACATGTGTAGATGGAAGCTTTAGGAAGATTTGATTGCCAAACCTATAAAGTGTTCACCAAGTTTGAGGAGTCTATAAATAGAGACCTCTGCTACAGACTTGAAAAGCACAACTAAATCAATAGACAATCAATTCAACCCAATTAATCTACAGATAGATCAATTGTGAATTCATCAATTAGCTTTTAAAATCCTTTATTTTGTTTAGTTACAGTAGTCATTCAACCTTCAAGCTTTTAGCTTACAATTATTTTTTTAGTTTACATATACTACTTTTCAGCTTGTAATTGCTCATTTAGCTAATCAAATCTTCAGTTATTATATTCATTATTATTAGCTCTTCAATTTTATTATTTGACTATTTAAGTCCTCAGCTCATTTAGCACTTGCAATTAGTTTCTAGCTCAAAGATCAATCAACTTTCTTTTTGCTCATTTAATTCACTCCATTTTTTTAGGATTTGGTGAAGTTCTATCAGTAGAACTAAGAACCTAAGACAATCTAAGTCCCATTTTTATTTGTACAATCTTTTGATTAGAGATTAAAATATATTTATTGCATTTTATCCACATTAATTAAGATTTTATGCCTCTGGTATTCTTAATGGTCACGATTGCATATGAAAGGGCAACATTAGTGCAAACATATCAATTTTGGCATGTTTAATGGGGCATATCTCATTAAGATGCTACCAAAAATATGAAGTTTAAAGGGAAAAGTTTGATAAGAAAAGACATTATCGAGTCTCATAATGTGGAGTATGTCACTACAATAGCATGGATTTTGTAATGGCATGGAGTTCATGTTCCTCAATTGGTGGAATAGTTTCAACGTCAACTTGAAAGGAATTCACCTCCTTAAGGAATTTAGATCTAACACAAAGCAGTTCAATAGTTCTCAACATGACTTTTTATTAGGAAACTTAATGTTTCTATAATTGAGAATGATAATTTTTCTAAATGTCAAGCATTTAGAAAAAGTAATAAGATAAATTCCACCAGAAGATGGAAAATTCTTTAAGGATATGGTAGAAAAATATAAGAAGTATATGAGAATGTTTTCTTAATTACATATGAAATACTCTCTTGCTAGGACGACTGAAATCATGGAGAATCAAAATCACGAAACCTTGATCCTTCTATAGCCTACAATTGAAGGAGACATTATGTCTGTTCTTGTAAAATAAATGATGGAGGAGCTCGAAGGGCAATCCTCAAGGAATTCCTACACTGTCAACACTCCTTCTTATTAACATCAATAGAATGAGGAAAGGTATCAACCATCTTATCATAAGGAAGAAAATTATAGACTTGGTAGAGCTCCACAACCTAATGGTGGTAACAATAGTAGGCTTGTGGCTTCTCAATAATTCTATTGTGATACCAATCCATTTAGCCTTTTACTATTTGAGAGAGATCTAATTCCTTAAAGAGCATTCCTTAAAAATGGACATCCTAGAGCGAACACAACTCATATGCAGTGTTCTCAGGTTAATATTGATGTAAGTGTTATGTAGAAAGTGGTATAGGAATTGTATGGACTAGGCCTTGCTAGATTGGCCATCCTGAATTTCACAAACCTTATGCTAATTATATTGATCGAGATAATCCTTACCCAAGAGGTTGTCATCATTGGTCTATTGGTGAGGATGACAATCCAAAAGGAGGAGTGAACTGGATACTTTCAAAAACACTTAAAACTTATTGAAAGTTCCTTGAATTCTTTAACAAAGGATTGAAGCACACAAATTATTTCTTCATCTCAAAGAATAAGGTAGAGTAGAAATGAAAAGATGATATAAGATATTTATAGTGTTTCAACAATGTGCCTATATTTAGTCCTTAGGTAATCATTTAGACCTTTTACTTATCTCTTTTTAGGCTCAAGAATAACGCTTTCTTTTATAGACCAAAGAATAACATTTACTACTCCCTCTTTTAGTAAAGGTAGAAGAGAGACAATCCATCCCTTGATACTTTTCAAGGCACAATGCCAACACCTAACCATTTAGCAAAGAAGATATCCTAAGCAAGTGTTTAAGCCTAAAGATCGATAACAAATAGAATTAGTGCTCAAAGAAAACCTACTCTCACTAATCTTGAAGTTAATTATAAACTCACAAGGATTTCTCTATCCAAATATTAATAGCAACACCAAGATGGTTTGCACAACTCAAAAATAAGCTTTTAAGACCTTTTCAAAATGTTCTTTATGTCTTTTAATCTTCAAATATGGGTCTTTATATATAATAAACTAAAAACTAGTTGGTCAAGATAGAAGAAGCAGTTTGGTAACTTTTAGAAAAACTAGCTATTATGCATTTCAATGCCCATTGAATTCTTTTTGTGGTTATTGAATTTCCAATATTTCTTTCCAATTTTCATTGAGCCTTTGCAATGTTAATTGAGATTATATAAAAAAAATGCTCTATTGATTCACCTTCATGGTCATTGACTAGGGGTGGCAATTCATATCATGTTGTGCCTAATCGTGTCATGTTGAGATACGTATATAACACAAAAATGCTCAACGCAAACGTGACCCGTTTAATTAATCGTGTCAAAATCTTCAATCCTAACACAAACATGTTTATGAAATAGGTTACATGACATGACTTGTATAACCCATTTAATTAATCGTGTTGTAACACAAAAATACACATTTAACCTAAAAACATATAAAACAATTAAAAAATATTTAATTTTTAACTAAACAATATTTATATATTGAGAAAATAAAGACCAAATATTAAAAATCTAAGAAAATATAAGTTTGAATTTAAAGATATTTTCTTATATATAAAAATTTTTATTTAAATTATATTTAAATGTGTATATTTATATCGTGTATTATATGTTAACACAATTATATAATCGTGTTTAATTGTGTCTATTACGAGTTAGGTGGATCAACTCATTTAAACCTACTTTTTTGTCATGTGGTTGACCCGTTTATGACTCAAACCTGTTTATGTCAAATCCAAACCTGTTTAACTATGTGTCATGTCATGTCGTTTAATTGAGTTGTGTAAAAAATTGTCAGCCCTATCATTGACATATTTGTCCACCATCGTTGGCTTACATATATTAGTTGAAATACTTCCCAAAGGATTTTTCAACGTCTATTGAATTTCATCTATGCTTGTTTAATTCTTTTAATGCCCATTGTGAGCTTTCTATGGTCATTGTATTAGACAAAAAATGAGGAATTCTTGAAGACTTCTTGTATGCTCATTGTTGATCTTTAACGCTCATTGTTTTTGCTTTCATACTCGTTGGTTATCTGTTATGATCATTGAAGCTTTAGTCTTCTTTTTATCTTCTTATTTCTACCTTTGCACTAAATGCCTTTAACATGCTCAAGTCCTGTAGTCTTGAGATTTTTTACCTTCATTTTTAAAAGCATATTAAGACTCAACTAAATGTGTCCATGCTTAGCTAGGTAATTCTCTAAGCATTCTTTCCTTATAGCATTGGCATGTCTTTCAAAGCATTATCTTTGAGGTATGCATTTATTTATTTTTCTTTGTTAATTGTTTACAAAATCTACAAATACAAACACTCAATTATAAGGTTAGAAGTTCTTGTAGTTTTGGAATCATTCAAAATAACTATACAATGCTCTAGAAGTTGAGACAAGTGTCTTTAATTTTTTGAATGATGATAAATTCCAAATGCTTGATAAAATAAAAAACTATTTTATTAATACCTACAAAATTCTTCCCTTTTTTGGTTATCATGAAAAAAAGTGGGTAGAAAAAGGAAAATGAACCCAAAAAAAAGATATCTCCCTTTTAAGAAAGTTTACATTCTTTGAATTTTCAACGGAGATGTATATCCAAAAATAAATCCTAAGCTTCAAACAACAAAAATTAAAAATCAAAAACTACAAAGGTCAAATAGATATCAATTATTAATAAAACTCCTAAATTATAAAGATATAAAAATACAAATCCAAAACTACAAAGGTAAAAAAAATACCAATTATTGATAAAATTTGTAAACTGCAAAGAATCCCCCCCCCCCCCCTCCCCCCCCATTTCTCATTACTTTTTGCGCATAAAAAATCGGTGACATTCTAAATAAAGTTTGACCACAATCTTAGGCTCTTATGAATAGCCATAATATATAAGTCAATGGTAAATAAAAAAAAGGAATCAACACCAAAATGTTGCATATGCTAAGAATTTTGCCCAAGTAAAAAGTGTATAACAACTTGCTTTAAGGTTATGCATATATTTCAAAGATAAAGTTGAGAGGGGGGTAAGAGAAACATTACACTTTAGATACAACTTATCATTTGGAGATTTATCCCTTCTTTGATATAATTTCCTTTACCCTTGGATTTTTCATTTCAAGTGTTGGGTGAAGAAGTTCTAACCTACAATTTAAGCTTTCTTTGGTACCCATTTTCTTTTGGGTCGATAGGTGTTAGGAATAACATTTTCATCATTTAACAATTCATAGCAAAAGAATGCCTTATTGAAAAATCTACCATAATAATATCATTGCCAAGGGATTGTTTTTCTTGGTTTATGGAAGGATTAATCATAAGATGATCTCCTATATGCTTGAGACCTAGGAATAAGGGCATATGCATTTTTAATAGGCCTTAGTCTTTGAGACCTATACATATAAGCATCATATTATGCATTAGACCTAAAAAAAAGTATGTACACATCTAAGGTCATGCACATGTGTTCTTTATGAGTGCATCCTAAAAGATGAGCAAGTGTGATAATGTGTAATTTGTCTTCTAGGTGCATAGTATGCCACAATTTACTTTTTGGCATATAGGATGCATACGTGTAAGCATGATTAGCCTTTTTATTAGATTTTCTAATGTAATCATGTACAAGTGCCTTGGCCTTAGGTTATTGTGCTTAAGGATTTGCTTTAGCATCAACCTTTTGTGAAAGAGTTTGTGATCTAGCACCTCCCGGGCTCGGTGTTCTATGATGCTTATCCTTCACAAACTCATTCTTAGAAATTAAGGAAGACGTAGAGGTATAATTATATCTTGATCCAAGTTTTGCACTTATTTCTCTTTGAGAGCCCAAAAGTAAATCCAATTTTTCTTTTCCTTTTATAAATTTTAAAAGGGAGTGTTTCAAATCCAAAACTTCATTTTTCAAACTCTCATTTTCTTTGGAAAAAGTTTCATGCATTTTTTTAAAAAAAAAGTTAGCTCTTCATTTTCCTTTTCCAAATCATCAATTTTAGTTTTCACAAATCCCTTTTCATTTGAACCTAAGAAAAGTTCATTAGAAAGTAATTTTTCTCTTTCTTTTCTCAAACATTCAACTACTTTAGGAAGCTTATCTTTATTTTTGAGATAGAGGAAACTTTATTTTTAAAAATTCATTTTCATTTCTCAAAATCTTATTTCTATGAAAAGATTTATCCAAATTATTATTTGTAGATTTTAGGGCCTTAACTAGATTTTCTTTATGAGTAATTCATTGAAATCACCATTAAGTTCACATACCTTTGAGTCATTCTCCATAGCCATGAAGCATCCAACTTTTCTTTCCTTTTAGCATTCTCTTTTTGTTATAAGAAGGCTCATCATCATTTATAGATGTTGAGTTCATTAAACTTCTTCTCCTCATTTCATCTTGATACTAGTTTTCTAGGTCTACTTCCTTTAATTTGAATGGGTACATTTTTTAGGAAGCTTCCATAATAAGAAGACTTAATGGTTGCTATTGATTATCTACTCTTTGACAATGATGTCCTTAAGTCCTTTCTTGAAATATTCAAAGTTTAGCTCTAATATCAATTATTGGTCTCTCGGTGACGATGGTAACCCAAAAAGGGGATGAATTGTGCACTTTCAAAAATACTTATAATTTATTAAAAGTTTCTTAAATTCTTTTATAATGGATGAAAGCACACAAATTCTCTCTTGCTTTAAAAAAAGATGGTAGAGTAAAAATGAAGAAATGACATAAGATATTTATAGTGAGTCGACAATGTGTCTACACGCACTCCTTAAGCTACCATTTAGGCCTTTTACTTTATTTTTTCAAGCATAAAATAACCTTTCTTTTTGTAGGATAAGGAAGAACTTTTACAATTATTTCTTTTAGTGAAGGTAGAAGAGAGACAACCCATATCTTCATATTTTTCAAGACATAATACCAACCCCTAACTTTTTAGAAAAAATATGATCCTTATAATTAGCGCATAAGGAAAACCTACTCTTACTAACATTGAAGTTAGTCATAAACTCATAAGGCTTTCTCTACCTAAAATACAAATAGCAACGCCTAGATGGTTTGCACAACTCAAGCACAAGCTTTTAAGACTTTTTCAAAATGTTATTCATGTCTTCTAATCTTCAAATGTTGATTCTTATATATGATAACTCAAACACTAGTCGGTGGAGAAAAATGGAGCAGTTCAGTAGCTTTTAGAAAAACTAACCATTATACATGTCAATGCCTATTGGATTCTTTGCATAATGGTTGAATTTCTAACATTCCTTTCTAATGCCTATTGAGCTTTTGCAACACCGATTAAGCTTATAAGAAAATGCCTATTAAACTTTTTCCATAATTTTTTATTCATTCAATCTATCTACCATCTTTAGTTTACATAATTTAGTTAAGGTGCTTTCTAAAGGATTTTTCAAGACCTATTGAATTCATCCACACTTGTTGAATGTTTTTGATGCCTGTTACAAGCTTCTCTACAGTCATTATGTTACTTTCATGTTTGATAGAAAGAAATGAGGAATTCTTAAAAGGCTACTCTCACACTTATTATTTACCTTCAACACGTTGTTTTCCTTCCATACTTATTAGTTATCATCCATAGTCATTAGAGCTTTAGTCTTTTTTTTTTCTCTCATTATTTCTATCTTCACACCAAATGCCTTTGACATGCTCAAGTCTTGCTATATTAAGATGATTTGCTTCTGTCTTAAAAATATATTAAACGTCAACCAAATGTTCCTATGCTTAGGTAGGAAATTCTTCTAGCATCCTTCTCATATGGCTTAAGCATGTTTTCTAAAGCATTATTTTTTAGGTGTGCCTTTATCTTCTACTTTAGGACTTAACCCTTTAACAAAATCTATAAGAACAAATATTCAATCATAAGGTTAGAATTTCTTTTGATTTTGGGACATTTAAAACTACTATACAATGTTCTAGAAGTTAAGACAAGTGTCATAACATGCTATAGACTTTTTGGGGTCAACAATTGTATCCTTGAGTTTTCTTTACTTTTTGGTGAACGTGGATAGTTATATATTGAGCACATTGCAAGATTCATAATTCAATATGGTGAATTTGCACACTTTGACTACTTTGCCAATTACAAGTTAAGGCTTTTCCAAACTCACTTACGAGAATTGCCTTTTCTCGATATTCTACACTTTTAAGGAATTCTATCCATAATTGGTAATAAATAGAAAGGCAATTCATATTCAGTTGTATAGAGCTCATTTACAAATTAATATTTTATACATGTTAAGAGTAACTTAAGGACCTCGAGAAATAATCAACCTGTTCAGTAAATGATTCAAAATGTTAAGGAATCAATGCAACACATTTTTACCAAAATCTATCAAGATGGCATAGAGAGGCCTTGATATTCAGTTACAAAAGAAATTTCAATGCATGAAACTTAAAGATTTCCATGAATTAGAAGCCAAAGTTTTTGAATATGAGGAATTGCTAGAAAAGGAAATCAAGAAAAAAAAGGTAGCTATATGAACTTATCTTCAGGAGGCGAACACTCATGATATAGCCATAGCTAACATTAATTCTTTGGATCATGTGTTTAGCCATTATTAGTCAAGAAGACTTGAGATATATGAAAGAAAACTCAAGCTAATAATGCTTGATCGTTATATTTTTTATGTCAAAAAGATGGAGGAGATTTTTTATTTCATCCTTAAAGAGAGGTTTCTCATTATTCATGTTGATCAAGTATTCCTCACTAAAGAAGCAATGGTAGGGAATATTTTGAGTATCACAATTCATGTAACCATTCAACTAATGCTTGTTTAAGTTTTAAGTGTAGGACATGATTAATGAAAAATCCTTAAATTCCCTAAAAAAAAGGAGATAATATTGATAGACGAGGATCCAATTCCTATCCCTGGCAATGTTAATACTATTTCTTTTTATTTGAGGACCACCCTCAATAATAAAGGGGGTGTTAATAAAAGTCATAAGGAGCAATCTAGAAAAGGCATGCTATAAAGTTTTATTGCACAAACAATTATTGATTTTAGTTGAGCAAGAATAAAGAAAGTGTTATTCAACTCAATCACATCCTCAATATGCTAATCTAGTTAAGCCACTTTGTAATCCTTACAAGGATGAGTGAATTCATAAACAAAATAACCTAGATTTATTATGCCTCTTATGGTGGACCCTAATTCAAAGTGGCACATTATTTACCATAGAAAGTTCACATAAACTCCTAATCAAATATAAAAGTAGAGGTTGTAAATCTAGAGGCCAACCATAAGTAAGAAAACAAATGCCAAGCAATAAGCAGAGATGAACAAAAATAAGTTTAAAAAGGAAGCTGTAAAAGATTTACTTGGCCAACCACTTAGCAAGTTTATCTACAAGGTTTTTTTATTCTAGACCACCTAATGTCGATATACGTTTAAAATTTATTAAATATTATATGTTAGAATAATATTCAATCAATTGGCAATACTAATGGAAACTTCTTGATTGGTGAAATGCATGTTCCTTTTAGATGTGCGACAACTACTATTATATTGCCATTGATTTTCCAAAATTCCAAAAATATAAGTTCATGAAGTAGAAGAACATACTCGGGGGAGGAGGTCCAAGTCATATAGAAGGCGAGGTGCTTAAAGGTTTCTACAATGGAATGATAACAAATGTTATAATTAGATGGACCAAAAAGGGTGTTTTTTTTTAAGTCATGTAAGAAGATGACAAGACATATTAGGCCATGTATATTAAGGCTCATATTAATGGTAGACCTACTTCAAGAATCCTCATAGACAATGGTTTAATAGTTAATGTTATGTCGTTAAGGATGTTACATACTTTAGGGAAGTCAATTCCTAATTTAATTCACATAGCTATTTTTATATTGGCATTCGGTAGTGAAGTTACTAAAGCTTCAGGAGATTTGCCAATAAAAACTACTATAAGAAGTAAGACTTCATTATAGGCCTTTTTTATTTTTAACTCAATAACTAATTATCATGATTTACTAGAAAGAGATTGGATACACTCCAATATATGTGTTCCATCCTAACTACATCAGTTCCTAATTGTTTTAGAAAAGATATAAGTTTAAAGCAGTGTAGGTAGATCAAATCATTCTAAACATTTGCAAATTCAATTGAAGCTCGATAGTATGATATTAATTTGAGGCCTATATATTTTATGGGGAAGAATAAGTTTGGTAATCCTAAATCATTGACATAATCACAAAAATAGTACTTGAAGAGGTCTTGTAAAGAACAATTAGAGAATATTCTTAAGTCATATATTATGATATCTTATAGAAGGTCGATAACTCATCCAATTATCAAGAAAGTCAATGTTTAAGATCACAAAAAGGCATATGTGGTAACTTCAGTTGCAATCTTGAAAGTACATATGCATTAATTTTTTTTATTATAAAGAAGTAGAATATCAGGAAGTAATGACACATAATTGATTTTTAAAGAAGAGCAAGACTTAATGGACAACTCAAAAGAAATTCAAATAGATGATTTAGATCCAATCCTACTAAAGCTAGATGAAAAAAAAATTGATTTTAAGAAATGATGGAGAAAATTAATTTGAGATTTGTAGAAAATACCTTTGTAAGTAGTATTCTTTGCCCTCACACCAAAAAGTAAATTATTGAAAACTTTACATGAGTTCAAGGATTGTTTTGCATAAAGTTTTAAAGAAATGTCAAGTTTAGATAGAAACATGGTAGAGCATCACTTGTCAACTAAGGAAGAATATCAACCATTCAAACAATCTTTAAGAAGGATGTCAAAGGAGGTGGAGTTGAAGATGAAAGAGAAAATTAAGAAGTTAAGATAAACTGCTTTTATTTAGACTTATGCATATACTACATGGTTGGCTAATGTGGTTCTTATGGTGAAAAAGAATAGGAAATAATGGATTTATATGGATTTTAGAGACCCTAACACCAATAGCCCTAAGGATATCTATGTTATGCTAATTATAGAAACATTATCAATACTATAACTGACAATGAATTGTTCTCTCATATGGATTATTTTTATGGCTACAATTAAATTTTCATTGCCAAAGATGACATCTAATAAAATATCTTTCAAGTGTTTTGGTTCCATTGCATATTTTATTAAGTGTAAGCTAATTATGAGATAAAGGTAATAAAGTCTCCTTTGACGATAAAGAATGCCTTATCACTACCTTGGTAGATGATAAAGTTGTATTCGAGGTTGAAAGGGAAGGTAATGCCTACATAATTGACTTCGACAAATTGACTAATTTGTTTTATGTCGATTAGCAATAAGTCTTGGCTATAGCATAAAAGACTTGGACATGCAGACATGGAGCTCTTTCATATCCTAAACAAAGATGAGCTTATGGAAAGATTACTAAAGGTTAAATACACTAAAGAAAAGACTTATGGACCTTGCCAAATGGGAAAACAACACAAGCTAACCTTTAAGACTAAAAATATCATAAGTACTTTTATATCTCTTCGACCTATTCATATGTATTTATTTGGTCCTAGCAGGGTTGTTAGTTTGGGTAGGAAGCACTATGTGAACATTAGATTTTTGGGTCTTAGGATGCAAAACCCAATGATGAAAATCCCTAAATATATTCTCTAAAATGCAAGATGAAAAGCCAAAGGAAAAGAATTAAGACACTAGAAAACCTTGGAGAAACCCAAAACCAAGCCTAAAACTACCTGTCAGGCTTAGTGGGTTATACAACCCACTAAGTAAGGTTGTACAACCCACAAAGTAGGGTTGTACAATCACAAGGTTGTATAACCCTCCCTTAAACCCTAAGGTTGTACAACCCTGACAGATAGATGTACAACCAATTCTTGGTTGTACAACCCATGTGCAAACCCTAATTCCAAAAGATTCCCCTCCTTCTTTGTAATTAAAAACGAACATGGTACAACTAGAACCATTTTTAGCTTTAATGCACCTTTCTTCTTCTACAATTATCCTTTATTTTGAAGAGGGTGGAGAGGCTTAGAAACCCTAAGTTCATTCTGCCAAGATCACCTCTCAGACATCCCTCAAACGCATAAACCTTAAACCTTAACTTACCCCATTTCACTCTAAGGTAGAACTAGACCCAATCTCTTCAACTTTATGCATTCCTTAAGCATTTTGGAGTAAAATATTGAACTTGTAAGCCTCTAAGGGTATAGAAACATACAAAGGTATTCAGGAATCCCCTTACTCCCCCTTCTTCTTCATCCTTCTTTTCTTTCTCTACTTTCAAAACCTAGGAAACAGGGGTTGTACTTCCTTGTTTATATGTTGTACAACCCAGTTTGACTAGTAGATAGTTTTTTACAGAGTTTATTTTCTCCCCCTTCTTCAAATTTCTTTCTTTTTTGAAGTTTTTTTTTATGATGTTTTGTGACTTTGGTGGCAGAATGGGCTGAGATTTAATAACCTAAGACCCTTATTCATCTAAAAACTTAAGTCTTAATTATATCTCATATGGTTTTTCATTGCTTATCATATTAAATGAAAAACTCTTGGGATCTTCCATTTGATTTTAAGGAGGTGTTTTTATTCTATTCGAACCATCGTAGAGCCATGATCAAGTAAGGAACTTGAACTTCCATTAACCTTATGAGCTCACTTTGTGTTGGGAGTTTATATGCTTAAACTATATGAATAATGTTTTGGCCCCTAATCATTCCTATTATTATTATGTTATATGCTAACCCTACATGGTGAGTGGTACATATGAATGTCACACTCTTTTAGCGTTACATAGGGTGAGAATTCATCAATCCTAGGATCCTTCTTATAATGGATTTTGCCTTAGGCCATTCAATATCCTCCAAGTGCTTTGCATTGCATGTTTACTTCTTCATATGTTCATGATTCATGCATTTGTTTTCTATTTGTTTACTGATTTTGTGATGTGGGATGTGTTACCATAAACATTAGATGTATATTTAGGGACCTTGACTATAAAGGTGGAGTAAGATAGTTATTAGAAATCTTATTTATTTTTCCTTTAATTTTTATTTTTTTTATCATTTGATTACTAACTTCTTTTCTTCCTATGGGTATAGGTGTTATTACTTGCTTTAGACCCTAAACTTAGCCTTGATTCTCATCCTACATGATTATGCATGATGTGTTTGAATAGATGAAAGATAATGATTGCTAAAACCCTTTTTTCCATGATGCATGACCCCATTCCTAATTAGTTATTCATGATGTGAATGAATGGATGCATGGATACGCATGATAATCCCATTATTCATATATGTATCCCACATCCCCGCCTTATGCATATTATTTATTACTTTCTCACATCTTCATATCATTCATGCATTGCAAACTTTATTGTTATGGTTGATAACTTGCTTAGATGGATGTGCCTAGATGGATAAATGGGAAATTGATTAATAAAGTCAAGGTATAAGAATAAACTATTGATTACTCAAAGGTTGGATCCCTATATCCGAGTGACTAGGGGGTCCCTAACCTATTTCCTAGGTCATACCCAATTCTCGAACCCAATCCTTAATGGAGTAAATATGGATTGAGCCTTCTAAATGACTTAGGTAGGCTTAGAATTTGTCCTTGCCCAGATTCTTATCTCAAACAAAATTGGGTGGCAAATCCATATTTCAACTAAGGATGGTACCAATGTATCATCCTCCCTTAGTCTCCCGTTGACCCCAACTTTGGAAAAATGGATTTTATCTTGCGTAAGGCCTCAAAGATCCCTGTTGATTCAAATTGCACACCTTGATTAGGGGTCTTTACCAATATATGACCCTTATCCTCTCAATCCCATAATGATCAATAAAAGATAGGAGTCGGAAACAAGATTCCATTTGTTTGAGCGTAAAACTATGAAATTCGAGGCGTTCAAACACTATACATATGTTTTAGTTGATGATTACTCTAGTTTCACTTGGATTAGTTTCTTAACTTATAAGAGTGATGACTTTGATGCCTTTAAAAGCTTTCCTAAATGTGTTCAAAATGAATAAGGTTATTTTATCTCAAAAATTAAAAGTGAACATGAAAAGGAATTCGAAAATGAACATTTAGAAAAACTTTGTTTAGAATTATGGTATTTCTCACAATTTTTTGGCTCCTAGAAATGGTTAAACGATGTAAATGGTATTTCTCATAAAATGGTGTTGTAGAGAGAAAATATAAAACCTTAGTGTAAATGGTTAGAACGATGCTCAATAAGTATGCACTTCCCACATACTTTAGGGCGAAAGCCGTTAATATTTTTTGTTACATTATAAATCATGTTTTTAAAAGATCAATTTTAAACAAAACTTGTTATGGAATGGAAGAAAGCTTAAGATTTCATATCTTAGAGTATTTGGTTATAAGTACCATATATTGAACACTAAGGAAAACCTTTAGAAATTTGTATCCAAAATGGATGAAAACACATTTTATGTTATTGGAAGAAAGAATATTTTTTGAGTTATTCCACCACTAGCAAAATTTATAGTCTTTAATAAAAAGTTTATGATTATTGAAGAGTTGATGAATGTTATTTTTAGTGAATCATGCAAGCTTGATCTTAGGAAAAGTTCTTTGATTGATGATCTTGTAAGTGAATTTGAAAAACTTGAGGTTCATGACAACTTAAAGGAAGAGAAAGTAAGAGAAAAAAACTAATAAGATGTTAAAGCTCAGTCTTAACAAGAGGAAGATCATCCGTAAGAACAATTCAAAGAATTGAAGTATCCCAAAAAACCATCTCAAAGATCTCATTATGGGTGAAACATTAAAAGATGTAAGTACTAGAGCTCAATTTAAAGTCTTAGATAATAATATTGTATTTGTCTCTCAAATTGAGCCAAAGACCATGAGGTTCTTAATGATGAGTATTGGATAATTGCTATGTCAAAGAAACTCAATCAATTTGAGATAAACTAAGTCTAGGGACTTATTCCTAGATCCAAAGATCATCCCGTTATTAGATGTAAATAGGTGTATAGAAACAAGTTTGATGAGTAAGGCTCCATCAATAGGAACATAACTAGATTGATTGCCAAAGGGCATAACAAAAAAAAAAAGGCATTGATTATGATAAAATATATATCCCACTTGCAAATTAGAGGCCATTAGAATACTTTTGCATTTATTTCAAATATATGTGAAAAGTGTATTTTTAAAAAGTTTCATAGAGGAGGAAGTCTCTGTTGAATAATCTCCTAATTTTGAATATCATAAATTTCCCAATGATGTTTTTAAATTAGATAAAGCATTGTATGGTTTGAAACAAGCCCCTAAAGCTTGGAATGAAAGGCTTAATTTATTTCTTTTAGGAAATGATTTTGTTAAGGGCAAGGTGGATACTGCAATAAAAAGGCATCATAATGACACACTCGTGTTCAAATTTATGTTGATGACATTATTTTTTGTGCTACTAATGAATGTCTTTATGAGGACTTTCCTAAGTGTACGAATGAGGAAATTGATATGAGCATGATGGATGAGCTTAAGTTCTTTATTGGTCTACAAATCAAACAATGCAAGGATTATACCTTTTTTTCCCTATTTCCTACCTATTTAAACCCTCTTGTGCCTCCCTTCCCCCTCTTCACATCATTTTCAATCTTTTCAAAGCATTAACAAGTATTTTTCTCTCTTTCACATATGTTCATCTTCATCTTTTCTTCATTTTTTTCTACTTTTTAATCTCTTTCCTTTTACTTTTCTAAACATCATGGCCCCCAAAACAAAAGCCTTTAAAGAAGCCACAAGAAAGGGATCTCAAACCTCCCCACTTGAGTTGATGAAAGAGACTGACAAAGGATGAGCAACTCAACTACAACACATTGAAAGATAAAGTCCTAGTAGCTAATAAGATTTGTAATATGGTTGCTCTAAGGACTTTGGGGATTAAGGACAATGTTGAAGCTTATTTGTAAAATCTTCGAAGAACAAAATTTATTTTTGTTGAGGAAGATTGGTATGAAGAATTAACCAAAGAATTTCTCTAAAGAATTTCTTTCTTTGCTTCTATTGCTTATTTATTTAATCTTTCTATCTCTTTTTCAATCTTATTGCTCCTTCCCTATATAAAATCTTCTCTTTTTGAACTTGACAAAGAGGGAGAAGGAATAGAGAAGAAAATTAAGCATTAATTAAAGAGAGTAATAGATTACAGATCTAATCATTGAACTTAAACTGAATATAACTTAACTCTTGAAAATCTTAAGTTATAAAATTTATTGAATTTTAATTAATCTTATTTTTCTACTTTCAATTTAATTTGATTGTCAAAATTAAAAAAAAGAGAGATTGTTGATTTAAGCAGGTTTCTAATTTCATTACTTTCTATTTTGATTTTGACAATCAAATTGAATAGTTCTAATATTTTCATTAAGAGTACTTTTACAGAAAATAAGGCTAGAAAAAATTAGGACTCAAAAATTGAGTAAATCTTCTAAGTTACAAAATGTATCTAAAAGTAGCATCTAAGACACATATATCATGACTAGAATATGCTAATAGCAATCAAGACCTAGTCATCGTGATCAAGAAGCAAAAACTTTGTAAATCTTTTAAGTTATGAAGAAATCACGAACAACATTGTGATCGATATCAAGGAAGCAAAATGGGATTCACGATAATATTCATGCATCATGATGACTATCTTTGAATAACTTAAATCCATTCTAAAATTGCTCCAACAAATAGTTAAAGAATTTATGATGCAGCGCCATGTGTCACTAGTCATTAGGGATATTTGAAGATTGTGACCACTATATACATGTTCTAACCACAAAATGGAGTTAGCAGTCGCAATTAAGGCTTAACAACTACGACTTAGCTCTAATAGTGCATTAAATGTAGATTTTCCTATTGTTGAAGAAAGATTTGGTCACAATTCATTCATAACAACCATTTGGAGGTTGAAAGCTACAAATACCCCTTTTAAGAACCTTTGATGCAATTCACCCAACCTCACTTATGGCCAAACTCCTTCTCTTTTATTTCTCAAAGCATTTTTGAGTTTGTAGTAAAGTTTTAATAGCTTAAAGGGTTGAATGTCAACCACAAAACACCTATTAGATATGGAAGTGAGTTTTAGAAAACTCTTGTATAGATTGTGAGTAAGCTTTAGAAAACTTTTGTATATATTTGAGTGTGAACCTTTGATAAAACACTTATAAAGGGTTAGATGTCAGTCTAAACACTAAGTTGAGAATGAGTTTAGAAACTCTATTGTAAAAAGAAAACTATAATGAAATATCCAATCGAGGTTAGAGAGCAAATATAGGATTTATTATATTCAAATCACTATAAATTTGTGTATTCTTTCTTCTTTTCCTTGCTCTTTAGTTTTTAATTTTTAATTATCCATTAATTCAATCCCCTTTTTAGTGTTCAAGGACCAACAATTAGTATCCACTAACTATTGATAATATATCATATTTTATAATATATTATTATTTTATAAAATCTTATTATTATCTAATTATCTAATTATATTTTTTCAAGTAAATAAAATAATAAAATTATAATGGTAACTAAATTAATATAATAAATTTTAGTAATAATATTTTGATAAAAAAAAAAGATCATAGTTTTACTTTTTAGTTGATTATTTTTTTCTTTTTTAATTTTTTCTTATTATATAGAAAGCTAAATGCTTATTATCATTAACATGAAAATTTTTCTATATTATTAAACTTCTTAAATTATTTTTATGTGAATAACTTTCTATATTGTTAAACTTTTTATATTATTTTTTGTTAACTAAGCAAACAAAATGTTTAATTTTTAGCTTACTTATCACATGAAAAAATAAAAAATAAATATTATTTTTTCTTGTCAAAATTATTATATTGCCAATACAATTGATTAACAATGACAAACACTTGTCCAAAATTGAATTTGATACTGAAATTGATTATTATATACTAGTCAATAATTCACTCTTTCCAGAGTTATAATTTAATATATTATTTAAAAATATTAATAAAATAAAATATTCATATAAAATATATAATTAAGTAAATAATATTCATTTTCACAATAGATAATATATCGAAAATATTTTTTTGTCTTATATTTTGTTTTCTTTGAGTAATTCTTTATTTTTTTATAATTATGTTTCATTAAGTAGTTTTTATATGAAAATTCAAATTTTGTATGTGTCAAATACTTAGTTTGACTAATGTCAAATTTTTATTTGAAACAAAACAGATAACTAATAAATAACAATCACTCATCTCTAACTAAATCTGAAATTAGAATTAATTATATGTCTTAATTGATTGATTGACTAACTATTAAGTGAGAAATCATTATTAAACTTGTCACCACAAAATAATATTTCAAATAAAAATAACAATTTATTTTCCTAAAATAGATATAAAAATATGATAGTGACATAAATTGTAGAAATAAACTTTATAGTTTATATAGATTAATATTGTCGTCTTTTCTAAGGCACATATTTTTAATTTTTATAATAAATAAGTGAAACAATTTAATTAAGTCAAGATGAGTAAGTGAATTTTTGGCTTATATTTGGCATTATTTTGGCAGAAAAAAATTATATTATTTGAAAGCAATTGCGGTGTATGCACATAGAATTGCCGTAATCATTTATTTTGCTAAATTCGCTTCTAGGAGAAGCTAGAATAGAACGGAGTAAAATTTGTTTGCTATCAATTTCTTTTTTTAATTATTATTATCTACTATCTACGTAGCACATAAATGGAAAATGCGAAAATGAGAAACTTAAAATCGGACACGAGAAAATGATATGTTTTAAAATGTAAGAAGCGAAATATAAAGAAAACATGTAAATATAAAAAAAAAATACAATGATATATTTATAAATATTTTTTCTTACAGATAATAAATATTAAAGCAGTTAATTATGAGATCATAAAAAATTATATTAAAAATAATTATTTAAATTAATATTAATTATAAAAAATAAAATAATAATAATCAATTAAATAATTAAAAAATAAATATTAATTATTTATAAGTTTCATAATCAAAATTAATAGCATAAAAGAAACACATTTTCAAAATAGAAAGCGTTTGTTACTTTTTTAAAAAAATTGTAAAAACATATCTGAAATGTTTCTGGCAAATTTCATTCAGTTTCTTTAAAAAAATCATTTTCAAAACACTGAAACGCCTTACTCCAAAAATTTTTCTGCATTATAATCAACTACTACAATTTAAACTTGTCTTGTAAGGTGAACGCTCCACCAATGCCATTAAATTATTATTTTTTTAATATATCGAGTTGATGTGGAAGGTGTGCCTTTAAAATTTTTTAAATGGGGATTAGTTAGATGCCAATTTTCTGGAAGAACGACAATAGAATATTAAATCATAGATATTCTTATTGTATAATTTAAAAGGAAAAAAAACTTCAATGGAATGTTCATTTCACAACTGAAAAAATGTAACTTTCAATTGTCTGGACTCAAAAACAATTTAACTCAAAATTGATCGAACTCAAATTCATCTAATTTGTCACATTTATTATGATATGATTTATACTTATTTATTATAAAAGTGACAGACAGGTGGAGTGAAGCCGTGATCAAATTTCAAATCACCGTTTTTTTTTGTAAAAAGGCCAAGATTAAGTTACTTTGGATTATAGATAGGTCAAATCACTGGGTTAAGGTGTAAAAAACTTTAAATTATTTTTTAATTGAGTCACTATTAATTTTAATTTTTAAAATAAAAAAATATTAATTTGATTTTAAAATAAATTGTAAATATTATTAATAATTTAAATCTTGTGAATTCGAGTTGAATTAAAAGTTGAGTTAATTCATATTAATTGGTGTTTCAAATTTGAGCTATTTCTTTAAAATTTAGTCAAATTTGATGATTTTTTTCAAGTAGGTTTGAGTTAGATAAAAAAAAACTATTATTGGATACTTTTTTCATCCTGCAAAATGCACAAGAAAAACCATTTTTCTAGGGGATTTTATCTATCCATATTGTCATGTTTTTATACTTCAAGGGAAATTCTATTTTCAACATTTATTTTCTCTTCACACTCCTTTTCTTTTTATAACTTCTCTTTATTTAAAGTTTTCCTTTCACAATCCATTTCTTCTTTTTTTTACCCTTTTAATTTTTGCAATCGCTTTTTCCCAATCATGAAAGGTTTTACAATTCTTTTTCAATTACACAACTCTTTTTTACCTTGAAATCCTAGTCTCATTTAGATTGAAAGATTAAAATTTATAAATTTGAAATTCATGAAATTAAAAAATTTGGATTTTTAATGAATTTTTTATTTTTTAAATTTTAAAATTATAACTTGATCATTAAAAATCTAGATTTCTTAATTTCATGAATTTCATTTAAAATTTGTAAAAACTTTTTATGATTGGAAAAAAGGGTTGCAAAAATTAAAAGGATAAAAAAGGAAAAAAAGGATTATGAAAATAAAATTTTAAATAAAGATATGTTATAAAATGAAAGAGAGTGTAAAGAGAAAATAAGAAGTTGTAAGTAAAATTTTCTATAATTCAAACATGAACACAACTTGTATTATTGTCTCAATTATAAATAGAGTGGCAAACATATTAAGTTAAGCGGGTTTACATGGGTCAATTTCAAGGTAGATCATTTTTATTTATTTTTAGATGGATCAAAATTGGATTACTTCAAGTTATAGAGAAATATAATTAAGTCACTATTCAAGGTATATAAAGAATTTTTAAGTTATTTTTTAAATTTTGAGTCAGATTAAATCACTCTTTTCTTTTTAAAATAAAAAATATAATTTTAAATTTTTAAATAATTTTTAAATATTTAAATTATATCAAATTCAAGTTAATTTAGATTTAATTAGGATCAGATTAATTAATTTGTCTATTAAGATAGAGTTGAGTGAGATTTGATTCAAAAATTGTCAAATAATTCCGGATATTAGTCATTTTAAAATTACTTTTGAATTAGATCGAATTCAAATTAATTTTTAATAAATTTGAATTAGGTTGAAAACCACTATTTCCAATTATATATTTAAAAAAGTGTTATGTATTAAGATAATCATAGTTTTTTTTTTTACACTATTATCTTTTATTTAACTCAACATGATTGATGGGTCAATCAAAATTGACTCAATCTCAATCTAATTCACAAGTTTATCCATTTGATTCAATTTAAATTATTTAAAGTAATTTATGTTGACTCTAGGCACCAAGAAGGGGGGGTTGAATTGGTGTATAAAAATTAAAATAGGAAAGGAAGAAGAGAAATGAATAGAAATGAAACACAATATTTATAGTGATTTGGGTATAAATGACCCTATGTCCACTCCTCAATTCTTAGAAATTGGGTTCCACTATCTTTCAAAGATGTTTTCAACCTTATACCCAACTTTTACACTTGTATTTTGAAAGTTAACACAATAACCTGTACTCTTGTGTTTTGAGTCTCACACAACAACCTTTACACTTGTATTTTAACAAGCTCACACAACAACCTCTCTTAGTGTTTTTCTAGGCTCACACTACAACCTATTACAATTGGTGTTTATACTCACACCCAACAATGACTTAAAGAATAGAAAATATTGAGTAGCAAAATTGCAAGAGTTTGGTTACAAAGTTATCAATTCTCTTGCATTTACATCTGTTTGGTGAGGTATTTATAGTCACTACCCACTAAAGAGACGTTGCAATAAAACTAGTACAAAATCATTAAAGTGTGCTTGGCAGATTATCATATTAAATGTTTGACAGTCTTAATTTGCGGTCGCTACTACTTGTTAGCGGTTGCAAAATCCAAATTTCATACGGAAAACTTTGTTTGTGTCTAACGGTTAATCTACGTGGCAGCTTCTCATTAGTTCACCAAGAAAAGATAGTCATTGTCTTTCACCTGCTCTCAAAAGTAGTAGTCGCGATTTCTCTTGTACAAACCGTGACTATGGACACGAATTCGTCTGCCAAAAGTGTTCATCTTCTTCTTTTAGGTTCATGGTCACTACCAACAAGTTTCCATCGCGATTTTTGACTTCCAACGGTTACCTGAGACACTTGTCAAGTTGTGATTGTGGACTTGATTTCTTCTTGAGTTACTTTCAAATTCGCAGTTGTGACTGAGGCATGACTTACACCGTGAATTCGTCTGTGACTTCGATTTTCCTTTCTTTGAATTGGTCGCGGCAGAGAAGTGACCCAATAATACGTCTGTCCATTTTGTCAACCTGCCTTGGTCTAGTTTGTGGTCGTGATTTATCAAGTTGTGGTCGCGAATTATAAGGCACTAGCTTAATTTGTAGATTTTTTAACTTCATCCAACTTCCAATGTAAAAACTAATTAAAAACTGCAAAACAATACTATATTTGAAACATTAGAATTGATCAATCCCCTTTGTCAAGATAAAAAAATGTCCAAGACTTAGGGTTAACCACCTTAGTCCAATAATTTAAAATTATTTTAAAATTAAAAATCATATTTTACTTTTATAAATTCAAAATTAAGAATGACCCAATCTGAAACTCAAAAATGATTAAAATTTTTATTTGTATTTTGACTTGATAATTCATTTTGATCATACCTGCAATTAAAATTATCCAATTCAAACCTATTAAAACTATAATTCGAAGATAAACTAACTTGAAATAATTAAATTCAAGATTGATCAATTCGATTAGATCGTTTTACCATTTTGATAATAAATTTATAATTTAAAAAATTGTCACTCTTCCTGAAAAAAAAAAAAAAAAGCCCCATATTATTTCTTGAACTGAAGGTGAAAAGATGGTGTATTCTTCTCAATACGAAGAGATAGCCTTCTTTCTAATTTGCAATAGGTAATTGAAGCATGAAATGAAAGTTATAAGTTTTCAATAGTAGAATACCATACAATAATATAATGATTATAATGTTTTAATTTATATTAATATTAAATATTAAATATTTTTTAGAATTAAGCAGAAAGGATTATACTGGTGAGATTCAAATTCTGATATCCACTCTTACATAATTTCATTATATCACTAGATTAAGATACCAATTATATTATATTAATAGTAAAATTGAATTGAAAGTTTAGACAACAAAATAAAATCATCCCTCTTTTTCTTTAGTAATTTAGAAATTTGTTAGCAGATTGGAGCTATTAAGGGCCATTTAAGTTCCAATTTCCAACAATATTTTGCTAACTATTGACTATTAGTTCAATTACTTACTTTTACTTTTATTTTTATAGTATCTATCCCTGTTTGGTTCAGTTGTTAATAGTATTCGCAGTTGATGATTAGTAAGTGTTACTGGTAGGTAATAGTAGTTGACTAATAACTATTAGTTAATATATAAGAATTATTTAATAAAAATTAATTAGATATTACTAATAATTTGTCAAATAATCATTAAAGGTATAATTTTTTTAAAATATATCATCTATTTTATATTATTTTTCCATTATTTTATTATACATAAATAATAATTTATAATTATATTACAAATTATCAATTAAAATTGAAATTAAAAAATAATATTTGTATAGATTAATATTCTCGTCTTTTCTAAGGCATATGAAAATTTATTTACGAAGTTTTCTACTGGTGCATAAACCCAGACATATTTCATAATTTTTGTAATAAATAGGATAAACAATTTAATTAAGTGAAAAATAAGTATGTGAATTTTGGGATTATATTTAGCTTTATTTTGGCAGAAAAAAATTTATTATTTGAGAGCAGTTGCTTTTATGAAATTGATGTGCATGCACTTGCAATATGAAATCAATATATATTATTAATTTTAGTTTCATAGTTAGTTTTAAATTACCACTTGTCATTTATCAAATAATTATATATAATACTATCACATATACTTATTTTATATTATATTATAAAATAAATATCATATAAAAAAATATTTTTAAATAGAGAATTAGAAAATTCAAATGTCATAATAAAAACTTTATAAATTAGAAATTAAAAATATAAAAAGTCAAAATTATAAAAAAGAAGTCAAGATCATATAAAAAAATATTCTAAATAGTATATTAAAAAAATCTAAAAATTACAAAATTTAAATTACTTCTAAACATAAAATTAGAAAAATCCAAAAGTAAAAAATTCTAAACAAAAAATCAAGGTATTCTAAACAAAATATTAGAAAATCCTAAAAAGTAAAATTTTTAAAATACTTATAAATAAAAAATTAAAAAACTTAAAAATTAAAATTCTAAATAGAAAATCAAGATTTAAATTAATTTCATTAATTATTTAAAATTCTAAGTACATAAAGGTAAAATGCAGTATGAAAGATTGTTAAAAATTATTTTGTTCAAATTTAATAAAATTTTTCTTAAAATTGTGTCACTCAAGAAGATTAAATATGAATCAATAGATAATCTTTTATTACAATTACCTCACACACACACACACACACACACACACACACACACACACACACACACACATATATATATATATATATATATATATATATATATATATATATATATATATATATTACAATTATCTATTATTTTATTTTTTATTGTAAAATATTTAATAATATTTGTTTGATTGATTATATGAATTACTTTGTTTAAGTTTAATAAATTTTCACATGAAATTGTGTTACATAAAATTGAAAGTATAAATCAATAGATAATTTTTTGTTATAACTAACTTCATAAATAAGTATAAAATTGGAGAAATTTATTTTATCATTTTATTTACTTGATAACAACTTTTTCATAAAATAATAATTAAATTTTAATTACTAATTAATTACTTAATTAAAAATAAAATTTTAAATTTATTATTATAATCACAATATGCAATGCGCTGATTCACAACTAATTATTGCCATTTGTCAATCATAGTGCGATAATAGTTTCTGCCAATTGAGTTAAGTTTGCCTTATAAGAGAGGCTAGCATAGGCCGTGGTAAAATTTCCTTTACTATCAATTTCTTTTTTTTTTTTTTTTTTTTTATAAAAAATAAGATTTATGATTACCAAGTACTAGGATTTAAATTTCTATGTAGGGCAAACACTCCAATATTATTTATTATTACTTCTTTGAATGCACTAATCCAATATATAGGAGATACACTCTTAAGGTCGTTCCACGAGAGATTAGTCAAGTATCCATATCCTAAACGAAAAAAAAAAATGAAATGTTAAGTTCTAAATACTCATATCGTATAATATAAAAAAAAAAATCAATGGAGCATTTATTTCATATTTGAAAAAGACATAACTCTAAATTGAATTGATTCAAAATAATTCAACCTGAAATCAATCAAACCTGAATCAACTTGATTTAATATGCTTTTCACATCTGCTTACAATAAGATGTATGCTTCACTTGTTGTTGAGATAATAGATGGGTCCAGTCGGGTTTGTGTTGGATTAGTTTTAAATCATGTTATTTTATCAATGGACCAAAATTAAGTCATTTTATATAATCAAGTCAAGTCATCAAATTATCAAAAAAATATTATTTTGACTTATCAAATCAGGTTAATTTAATAAAACTAATTTTCTTTATTACAAAAAAAGTCATCAGATTAAAGTATAAAAAAAATTATCATTTTCAGATTGAGTTATTCATAATTTAAATTTTAAAATAAAAATATTATTTTCAATTTAAAATAAAATTTAAATATTTTAATAATTTAAATTAGGTAAATTCAAGGTGATTAAAATTCAAATCAATTTGAGTTTATATATATATATATATATATATATATATATATATATATATATATATACACCACATAAAATATGAAGGGTGGATGAAAACAATGAAAATATCTATGCAGTATGACCAACGCAATTTTTGATGTGCAGAATCTCTTTAAGGGCAAACACAGAGCATACTTAAACCAAATGATGCAGGGAAATACATATAAAACTCGGAGAAATATGAAATAACACCTTTATATTGATGAAAAAAGTTTACTAATTTATAGGTGATTATAACTTTGCATAAATTTATAAGAGGGTTATAAGAGAGTTTGTAATAGAAGAGGTTTACAAATGAAAGATTACAAAGCAAATGCTTAACACATGAGCTTTTTCTTTCAAAGTAATAACACATGAGCTTTTTCTTTCAAAGTAATTTTTTTTTCTGAGTTTTGAAAGTTTTATAAGAGGAAGGTATTAAACCATGCTTGTTGGCAATCCTAGAATAGGTTTGGCAATGGTCTAATTTAGTTTGAAAATCAATTGGAAAGGGTTTTGTTGAGGATAAGTTTCTTCCTCAGTCAAAAGGGTGGATGATGTTTTGTATGGTACATGTAAAGTAAGCTCGTTCAAGATATTTTTGTCTAGGTAAAAGTTTTTAAATTTGGCTAAACCAGTTACTTCAAGAATTGCCATGTAATAAGATTGAGTTTTACTTAAATCCTAGGGTTTGTAAATGTTTTTATGCAAATATTCTGGTTTTGTAATTTTTTTGTGACAAAATAATTTGAGAAGAATTTATAGAGCTTTTTTATAAAGATTTTTAAGATAAGGATTTTTGAATAGAAAAAACTATCTCTGGTTTTGTAGAAATCAGATATTGAGATAACGGTTTTTGAGAAGAAGATCGTGTCTCTGGTTTTATAAAAATGGATCTAGAAGTTTTACCTTTTTGGGCCTTGAGGCCTGTGAGAACCTTTGTAAGGCCAAAAGTAATTCTGGAGAATGGGTCATTAATTATACCTATTGTTCTACTTGTAATTGTTTTTAAGAGGACTGAGCCTCATCTTGTTCTTCTTTTTGGACCATATTTATCTAAGATTTTATGGGTTGGATTGATGTAGGTTTCGTAGAAGCATGTACTAAGGCTTTCCCTTTGTCTTTGGATTTGTTCTTTAGAGGGGGCATTGTGTCCTATTTTGGAGAAATTTTCAAGTAAAAAATTTGGTACAGAGTTTGTATCTCTTTGGTAAATTCAATTTCAAAATAAAAAATATGAAGGATTGCTTGCCATCTAGTGAAAATCTATTTTGATGCAATATTTTGAACATTATTTTGTAAATTTACAATCAACGCAAAGGTCACTTTGAAATTTTGTAATGCACATAACAATTGAAAGAATTTTCTTTTTTTGATTGTAGAATAGCTTTTCTAATATTCATTCCAACATCCTGAGGTAAATTGTACAATTTTCTCCCCTTATTTTGGAGTTACTTCAAAATTTCCCCATACCCTAAATTTGAAGCATCAATTTCAATAAAGTTAAGGGCTAAAGGGTTTGCTAGGTGGAGATAAGGGATTTCTAAAACTTTTTTCTTAATTTATCTTACTACCTTAGTATGTTGTTATGTATAGGGAAAATATTTCTTTTTTAACCTGTCATGCAATGGTCTTACCAATCGGTTTATATTTGGACAAAAATCCAAAACATAATTCAAATTGCCAAGGAACCTTTGTAATTGGTTTTTTCTAAGATTTTATGAGGGAATTTATTGGCAAAAGAGAGGGATCTCTCAATTGGTGTAATGGTTCCCTGCTGTATGTAATGGCCGAGAAATCTAATTTTGGTTTGGAAAAGAAAGATTTTGGATTTGGAAACAACCAAACCATTCTTTTTTGTAATGTAAAAGAAGGTTTTGACATGTTTGAAATGTTGTTCTATAAAATTTGAGAAAATCAACACATCATCAAATGTAAACAATACAAAATTGATAAATAGAATTATAAATGTCATTCATAATTCTTTGAAATTCTGAGGATGCATTTTTTTCATCCCAATGGCATGACATTCTATTCATACTTACCAAAAGGAATAGTAAAATCAGTTTTGTATCTATCATTTAGGTGAATTTTTATCAACTAAAATCTTGATCTTATATCAAATTTTGAAAAAATGAAAGTTGAATGGAGTTTTTGGAGTAGGTCTTTTTTGCTTGGAATGGGATACCTGATCCATTTCAAGGCTTTGTTTAAGGGTTTGTAATTGATCATAAGCTTAGGAGTGCCTCTCTCAATTTCAAACTGTTTATTAACGTAAAAGGTTATACAAGACCAAGGTGATCTAGATTTGAAAATGAGACCTTTTGACTCTAAGTCTCGAATTTCAGTCTCACAAAATTATTCTAGTTTTGCATTCAGTTGGATAGGTCTGGCTTTGGTTGGGATTTGTTTATCATCAAATCCATTTTCATATGAAAGGTCAACAAGATGTTGTTTTCTATCCCAGAAGGCATTTGGAAGATCAACATAAATGTCTTTCTCAATTTGGTTTCATAGAAAAGAAATTTTTTTCTATATCTAACTGTTTTGTAATTTTCTTTTTATGTTTTGTAAAGAGACATCTTGTTTTAGATGCAAAAGTTGGATTTGTTTTCTTCTTATAAGAGCATTTATTTGAAAATTGTAAACAAAGTAGGCTCTTACAAGATTAAGTTTTCTTCTTTTCGGTTTTTCAACAAAAGGGAAAATAAGCTTTGCATTTTTTTTTTTAATTTTGAAAGGGATATGGTTGTGGCTGACTTTATAGGGAGTTATCACATGGATGAAGGGTGCCCCAAGGATAACAAAATGATCCATATCTGCTACAAAAATAAAAGGGGTTATTATGGCGATATCTTTATTGATAATGGAAGCATCAGCTTTGCCTATGATTTTCATTTATGAATCATGAGCTGCTAATAGTTTTTCTTTTATATGTTTATGGAATTTGTTTAGGGCAATGTCTGCTTTGATACAATTTAAATATGTTCATTTATCGAAGAGGGCTATGTCATCAAACTTGAAATCATCTGAAAAGATTATTGTTATGTGAATGAGATACTTTTTTTTTATGTGATCTCTCTAAGAACACAAAGGAAATCTTCTAGATCTTTTTAAAGATTTTTTGTGTGATTCTTCCCCCCCTTCTTCAGGTTTAGAGGTAGATTCTTTTTGTAAAAGGCTTTGTATAAGCTTTATCTTTTCTCTCTTTTTTTTCTTTCTTTGAGCTCCTTAAGTTAAATTCTGATATTGTTTATTTCAGTTTGTAGACTTTGGATGGTTACAGGAATTGTTTTGGGTTTTTTCTTACCTTTACCAAAGATGATGGTGAGGTCATAGGTATTAGTGCTTATTGAGAGTAATAATTTTGGCTCGAGTTTTTATTCTAAAGATTTTAGAAGTTTGTCAAGGTACTCTTTTGATAACTGGGAATCATTTATGTGCTTGACTGTTTTAAGGAGTTCCTGGTCTTTGGTTAGCATATTAATGATTTTTGTTTCAAGTTCAGTTTTAAAGGTCGAGTTTATACCTGATGAAGTGGCTAGTTCATCAATTTGTAAGGGTTCTTTAGATTGCTCAAAATTTTATGAATTTGAAATGTCTACAAGAAGGGATGTAATTTTGTTAATGGCTTCTTCTTGCAGTTATAATTTTTGTAATTTCTTACTTAGTCTATAATATCTTTCCCACAATTGTAAGAGGTTATGTCTTTTAGGGGACTTATAGAGTTTTTATTTGAGGAACTTGTGTAGGATTTGTAGGGTTTCTTGTGGGATAGTTTTTTTGTAACAGGGTTTTTCCCTAGTTTTGGAATGCTTTTTATATTTGGATTTTATTTTTCTGGGATACTATCATTGTAAGATTTCTTATTATAATGACCTTGACAATTGGAGGTGTAAGGGTTTATAAAGCTACATTTAAACTATTTGCAGAAACTTCCTAATTCTTGTTTGGCTTTCCTTATCTTCCACTTGAGGTGTTTTTGTAATTTCAAATCTTGACAGATTTTCAAACCTTTTTTTGGATCAAGTTAATCAGTTTCCCATAAGTTAATAGATCATAGGGTATTTGATTATCAAAAGAAGCTCTATTGTTATTCCTAACTCTTTCTCCTAATAAGGGGATAAACTAGCAATGAACTTTTCTTTTTCAGAAAGGTTGATTGGAATCCTCCCTGAGCATAACTCTAGTGACGAAAGTGATTTTATAATTTTGAAAATCACTGAGTCTTTTACACCTAAGGTTACTGAGTAACTTAACATTTTTGTCTTTGAGGTGCGAAGGATCTCTAATGAAATGAAGGGACATTATAAGAATTAAGGTTGAAACAACATCTTGGATGGTGTTTCCATGTTTGTCAGTTATAGGAGTTCCATTTTCATAAGTTTGTATAACATTTAGAATTTCTAAATATTATGTTGGGGTTAGGTGGTAGTCCCACTAATTTTTTACTTAGCTTCTAAAACCTGTTATGATGAGTTCTATTATGGCTCTATCAGGAGTACAAATTTGGGTTTTGTAGGCATTAGTTGCCATTGTCATTTGTTGTAAAAGACTGAGGATGTTATATTCAAACATGTCATCTATATTTCATTCATATATGGATGAGGCATTGTATTTGGACTGGTTTAGGATACTAGATTTGTTTTTTGTATCTAAGTCTAGTGTTGTGGGTTTAGGTTACCAACTTGCTAGTAAAGCTTATTTACTTGAGGAATTTCCTCTTTAAAGGCTTCCTCCTAAGAGGTATGTATAGGACTTTGATTAATGGTGCTAATGGTTATGGACTATAGTGTTTCTTGGGCCATTAGTTTTTATGACTCTGAAACTTCAATTTGGCTTATTTGGTCTTTAATGGCCTTCGTGAATTGAATATTGTTTTCTTGTGTTTGTTGTTGGCTAAGTTTGGAAATTTGAAAGGGCTTAAAAATAGGTGCTTTGAGTTTTTGATTTGAGGATTTCTCCTTATCAAGATTTTGGATATGGTTTTCTATCCTAGTCAACTATTTTCCTACGGTTTTGAGACTAACATTTGTAAAATTGTTTTATAAAACCATTTTTTTATGTTTATAGTCTCATCTTGGACAATTTTGTAAGGAAAGGCTTCAATTTATAAGTCACCATGAGAAAAGGTGATTTGTCTAGCTGAAGGATGTTTAGACTGAACAATTTTCCCATTCACCTACCATTTAGGTAGTTTATTTCTAAAGGTGATAAGGTTGATGGTATTGGAGTACGGGTACTCAACCCCATTTTGAAAGGCATATATTTCAAACCAGTCAAAGAATAAGATATGTACTCAATGTTGGAGGACAAAATCAAAATATTTTTCCTAAATCTCTTTTCTCCTTTCTAAGAAGTGTTTGAAAAAACCAACTTTCTTTTTTGCATAGTAAAGAGCATAAAAAATCCTCAAGCTGATATATTTTTTTTTAATTCAAACTCTTTTTCCAAAACACAAATTTCATTATTCATATTTTAGGTTATGGCAGAAGGATTAGGAGAAGAAGGTGTGAGCATAGGTTCTTCTTGCTCTTCATTTTGATTTGGATGCAACCTATCTCTGTATAGACAGGATATGAAACATTTGTATGGTAGTCTACAATTTGGAGTGAGGAATTAGGTAGATTAGATATAGAATACATATGAGGCATATTTGTATAAGGAGCATAGATAATGAAAGGGAGTTTGTAGACTCTTCCTATATCTATAGTGCTTGAGGTAGAGCTTTCATCAAAGTATCTAACACTAGTTGATGGTCTATCAAACATCACTTTTACTTTTCCATCTTGATATTGGGTGATGGTTGTTAACTTAGTGTTTAGCTCTAGTGATTTTGGAATTACAAGAGGTTCAACCTCCTCTAAGATTCATTCCTTAGGTAAGGATGTATATTTATATTAGATGGACTTTAGGATGATAAACTTTGATATAGTAAGATTCATTTGTAACATAAGTGTTTCTCCCTTTTGGGAGTGGAATGGCTTTGTAATATATTTTATAGATGAGGGTTATAGGGATAGATCCTGCTAACATTTTGTAGTTATGTGTCTTTATTTGTGAGGTCATGGCCTTAAGATATGTTTATCTTCAAGGGACATGGTAATGTTTAGGTAATAGTTGAAGTAGACTGGTTCCTTACAAAGAGTTGACTCAACTAGGATAGAGTCTTAGAAGTCTGTATGTCTAGCATCCCTAACAACAGCTAAAATGGAGGTATATGAATATATTTGTAGTGTCTATTTTGATTCCTATCCAAACAAGGCCTATCTGAATGTATTTGTAGTGCTTGTTTTGGTGGCTTTTGTAAAGATTTATGGGAGAGAAGCCTTATGTTTTTATAAGGTTTGGACAGTTGGATATCTCTCTCTTCAAACTTGATTGTAAACTTAGATTTGAAGAAGTTTAGTTTGGAGGTTTTGTAAATTTGATCTTTTTGTCCTCTTGGAAGTTCCCAGTCATCAATATTTTTTGTAAAATTCTCAATTGTGATTTCCTCACTATTCTCTATCCTTTTCTCAGAATTCTAAGATGTACTGGAGTGTGAAAAAGGAGTGGTTCTACACAGAAAGATATCCATAAGAGAAAATGAAAAATTTTCTCAATAGTCTAAAGTATGCCACTAGTTTTACTGCCTTAACAGTAACAAGGACTTACTATCCGCTCCGCTCTAGACTCTGATCCAAAAAGGTTTAACATAATTTAAATTGAGTATTGTTCACAGTATATCATCTCTCCCTCTTCCCTCCAATGGCTCTGATATATATATATATATATATATATATATATATATATATATATTACCTTTTGAATAAATATTGAATATGATTAAAATATGCGTACAATACATATAGTAAAAAGACTAAACTAAAATTTTTAAATAGACATAAAATTTATTAATTTTAAAATCAATACAAATATAAAATTTATACTAAATTTAGGATAATTTGTCATAATTAAAGATAAAAATAGAACATTAATGAGAAAATATTAAAATTTGAATAGTGTTAAATAATATATATTTAATATTAAAATTTAGAAATAAGAATAATACTATAAAATATGTGAATATATATATATATATATATATATATATATATATATATATATATATATATATATATATATATATAAGAAAGTTTGATAAAAAAAATTTATAAATAAACAAAAAACCATATAGATATAGGTTTGTTTAGATATAAAATTT
>CATIWR010435369.1:0-79769 GCA_949677035.1 Omphalea diandra | reverse complement strand
GATATATTTCACTCATCAATATATAAAATCTATATATATCTTTATAAAAATATTTTTTTTGTTATTTTTTTATATATATATATATATATATATATATATATATATATATATATATATATATATATATATATATATATGGATTGATTATATGAATTCTTGGTAATAAATGAATTCTTAAATGTTAATTGGCATCGTATACTTATTGTTTATGATGAGAACTTAGGCATGATGGATGTCTAGCGTCTTACTTGTATAAAGTTAATATTGATGTCTTAATAGGCTTTATGAATGAATTATGTTTATAAAGAGAATTAATGTTAAATTGAGTTTTCTTGATATTGTTTAATACTCTAGACCTTATGATTAGTGTTATATGTGAATGGAGGTCATGTTCTTCATTTATATGGAGTAGGATAATACATGAATATCTTAATGAGTATGTGAATGGTCTATGCTGAGAAATGAATATGTTGATGAATTTAGAAGTACAAATTGATGATCATGAAATGAGTTAAGGATTATAATTATGGATTTTGACATAATTTAATGGTGATGTTAATTTTGATATTATGAATAAGATAAAAGGAAAATGGTGACAATGAGTTAAATATGAAGGATGATAGTTATGTTACAACCTAGAGTTAATGAAAGTTATGTTTGGATGCTTGATTGATGTTTAGGACATCATTGTCCTTATAAGAGTTTTTGCTCCTTCATGATATACGGTATGTTTATGTTATGTGTTATATGGATGAGTTTGAGTAACTTTCCATACTTTTGGTGTTATAGTAATAATCTAATGGACGTCTATGCTTAGGCATATGTGTGGGTAAGATGATTAAGAGTAAGTAAGGATAAAGCTAAGAGCAAGTAAGGCTAAGGCAAAAAGATAGAAAAAGATCAAAGTGAAAGCAAGGAAGAGCTAAAGCTAGTAACTAAAGATGAGGGATTTTATCGTAGCTTTTAATATCCATTGCATACACACATCATAAATTTATATATAGGCCATAGTAGGCTAAATTATTTGATACAAAAGTCATATGCATTTATATGAATCAAATAAAATTTCATGAATGAAATACTATGTTTAATTGCCATGTGATGTGAGGGTAGTTTAAGGAAGAAGTGAGAATCCAAAGATTCATAGGTAGTTATGCAATGATGATAAGACTAATATATATAAATGAAATGTCATCCATGCATGGCACTACTAATGAGGAAACTCTTCTTTGTAAAGGAAAGATGCGGTTGGTAAGGTAACTCTCCTATGAGTGCACGACTGGTGAGACAACTCTTCTATGTGAGAAAGATAAGTAAACCAAGTAAGGATTCCTATGGACTTGACTATCCATATATGTAATGTTTTACTATATAAATGATGTATGCAGATGATGTGTCATGTAGCTAGAGATGCATTCATGTAAAGGTATGTGAGCATGCATATGGATGATATAAATTCCTTACTGAGTTTCCTACAAGGAGATCACCCTCCCTCCTCCTACACATATGCAGGTTGTTTTACAAATTGAGCATAAGATTGACATCATGATTGAAGGCTAAAGATTAAAGGTTATAATAAAGATTTTAAGTTATATATCATATATTGTCAAGGCACTATATTGTTTCTTCATAATTGCATGCAGTAATGATGTACAATGATGAATATTTGAAATTTCATCTTCTTTCTCAATTGGAGTAGGAAGAGATTGACTTAAGGTAAGAGGATGAAGCTCAACTTGCTAAGATTCCTAATTCCAACAAACTTATTCATTTAACATAACATCTCTAGCAACCATCACCTTCTTAGATTTTAGATTGTAAACTTTATATCCTTTTGAATTTATTGAGTATCCATTATCTATAAACTAAATGCTTGTGTTGTTTACTGAGGAAGAGAAAAGAGAGGGCATAAACAAATGTTCCTCAGTTTGCTGACTTTGATTTTCAATTAAATTCACTTGTTGAGCAAGTTGTTGCTGCTCTTTAGCTTGCTTTATTTTGTAAAAATTTTCAATATGACCAAGCTTCTTATAATACCAACATTGATAGACTGGTTTACTTTCTTGCTATAAATCCTTCTCAAGATGGTTTATTTTCTTGAAAATTGCACATGGAGGAAACTTTCCCTTTTCCCATCTCTTTTGCATTTTCAAATGTCTTACTTTTCCTTGTGCCATTTGACCCCTTTTTGAATCCTTACTACTAGATGCTTTTCCCTTTTGTTTAGCATGAAATGTATCTTCACAAATATCTTCACTTGTCATGAAGGATCTTTACTCATGAGCCTGAAGCTTGCTCAGTAATTCAGTAATTGTAAGATTCTTCAAGTTACTTGACCCTTCAATTACTGAATTCTTAGACTCAAATTTTTTAGGAATGCTTATGAGAATCTTTTTTATAACCTTGCTGTCAGGAAAATCTTCACTATAAAGGCTGATTTGATTGATAATTTTTGACAACATAGAGGAGAATTGCTTTACACTATCACCTTATTTCATGCTTAGCATTTGAAATTCTCTTTTGAAAGTAAAGAGCTTGATTGATTTCACCCTATCACTTTCTTGAAACTCATTCTTCAACCTGTCCCATGCCTCTTAGCAATATTAGCACATAAGATCTTTAGAAATATAGCATTAGAAATAGCCTGATGAATAAAGTTTACAGTATTAAACTTCTTGGCATACTCATCATTATGATATTTACTTTGTGCGATTGTTGGACTTTTAGGTAAGGGAGCTAGTTCTTTCCCTTTATAAAAAACTCCCACAAATCGTGAGCTTTCAAGAAAGCTATAATTTTGACACCTCTAAAATCATAATTTTCACTATTGAAAACAAAAGTTGATAAAGAAGAGATGTTAGTAGACATTTGGATTGAAGATAAACTTAGCTAAGAAACTAAAAAAAGAAAAAACTTGGCTTCAAGGAAATAAAAGGAACACATGCCCTCAATAATAGTGCCATGATACGACAAACAAAAATAAGATTAAAGAAACAAGAACAAGAGTAGTAAACAAAGCATCAATGACAACACCATAAACAAGAAATGAAAACTAGAAAATATGAATTGAAATAAAGAGAAAAATATTGGAAAATGAGATTTAAACTTGTCTTTACATATTTCTTCTTTTATTATTTTACTTTATGTCTTATATATATAGACCAACTTGCAATTAAAATATTAAACACAATCATTGCAACTCCACTAGCAACTTTAAAAATGTCTACCTAAACCAATCTTGGGTTTACACTTGGCAATACAAGATTGGACAAAGTTCCACTAATTTTGCTAAACTTTCTATAATTTTTTAATATTTACATTACAAAATACACTTAAATTAATTACATTCATTAAATAAAATAGCAAAATGATTAAGACTTAACATAAGAAAACTTTTATTTGCCAACCATATAAATTAACCTTAGAATCAAAACTTGTTTGTGTCCATTGTCAATATTATTATAGGTTAGATCAAACTCTGATGTAGGCTAAGCCACTAATGTATCTCATAGAAGTATTCATTCGTCCTTGATAGATAATCATAGAATTTGAATTGCAAACTCATAACCTTGCAAACACATATTAATTTGATACATATAATAACAAAGAAAATACTTGCATGGTAGCAACCAACCTAGAGAAGTATAGTTGAAGAGCAACAGGTTCTAAGGTTTTAAGAGCACTATAATAAGTTGAATGCTAAAAATAAAGGAAAGAGCGTGAAAGATAAAAGGGTACTCATTGAATTATTATAGTCTTTTTTCAATTCAAAATAAAAATAAAATATTTGAGAGAGTATTAGTATGCATATAATACCAACACCTCCAATTAGTTAATCCATGCCCCCATATGTTGCTTATGGCACATCCAATTAATAAAAGTTACAAAATCCACTAATCATGCCACTTACAATTTTAAAGATTTATAAGATTGATTAACTATGCAATTAAAGGTCAATTTGTATGTTAGAATACTAAGAACTACAAAATTGATCGCAAATTTATATATCAAAATATGGTCAATTTCCTACACTCAAATATAGCCAAAACCAAATTTAGTTGCCATCCATGAGTGGAATAGAGTAATGCTGCACTTTTTTGTAAGGTGATGCTGTATCGATCTCTCCCATCAGAATCATCCTTTACTCATCAAGACTAGAAGCTTGAACATCTATTGGCAACCTAATATCATTCCTTTTCTTGCTAATCTATTTGTCATGAGCATCATAACCAAATAATTCATCAATATTGAATGAAATACCTAATGTATGATCACCAAACTTGGCTGTATTTTCTGCCCTATCTAAACTCAAGCCTTCTCCACATTGTTGAAATTGATTAATACTAGCCATACGATTCTCAAAACTAGCCAACATATCATGAGTTCCCATAGGGTTTGGATGAACATCTAATGCTTCAATCACAACATCAACAGTCCTATTATATATACTTGGCATAGTCAAACTTGATGTTAAATTGGGCAACAACACAATTATTTACCTTCCTCTTCTTTTTTGAAGGACCTTAATATTTTTCTACTCTGTAAGAGTCTTTTCCTTGTTGTCATTTTTAGCAGTAGAGTGATCCTTCCTCTTTAATCAACAGAATAACAAGTCATATTTCATGTTAAGAAACATGTATTTGTGCAATATCCAACTTCAAGGTTCTTTTAGGAAGATTGTCATTCTCATAGCAAAACCTCTTCTTCTTTGCTTGATGCTTTTGAATCCTCCTACTCTTGCATATCTTAATCTTTATATCTATTTCACTATATTCCCTATGCCAAGTGCCACCAGTAGTCCTAACATTACGAAGGAAGTTTGAGCCTATCTTAGTCAATTAGTTGCCAAAGTCAATTAGTTGCCACCAAATTGATCCCAAATCTTTCATGGCACTTCTTTGCCATACAAGTGGCAATCTTTGATGAAACTGTGTTGAAAAAACAGTAAAGTATTAGTGATTTTATGGTACAAATAGTGACCAACTAACTCAAAATCCTCTGATAGAAATTTGTATCCAACTTATAAACTTATAACTCCATTATTAGAAATTTTAAAATTTTGAAATGGAGGAGTGTTGACTTTTTTATGGTAAAATTAGAAAACATAACTTGTAATCCAAGGTATAGATATATTTACTAAATCAATCCCAAATCTCCTACGACATTTCCTTGCCATACAAGTTGCAATGTTTGACAAAATTGTGTTGAAAAAGCAGTAAATATTAGTATTTTATGGTACAAATAGTGACCAACTAACTCAAAATCCTATGGTAGAAACCTGTATTTAATGACTAATTCCTTTGTTAGAAATTTTAGGATTTTGAAATGGAGGACCGTTGATTTCTTTATGGTAAAGTTAGAAAACATAACTTGCAAATCCAAGATATAGATATATATACTATTTTGATAGATGGCAAGACGGTTCAAAGTGTTGATGAAATGAACGTCATACAATTTGCTAAAGGATAAATTACTATTTACCCCCTAGACTTTTATGATTTGCTATTATTCTATGACGAGTTTAATATTTATATTTTTATTTATTCTAAATTTCAGTTTTGGAGAAATAGAAAATATAAAAAAATAAAGATGAATATATACACACATATATATATATATATATTAATTTTATTATTTAAAAGAAATTAATATAATAATATTAATATAATTACTATAAATTATTATATAAATTATATTACTATAATCATATTAATTACTAATATTAATATAAATTTATTATTAATATAATAATATAAATTTATTGTTTATATATATATATATAGACACACACACTCGCATATATATTTTACAGTGATTCTCAATCCATATTTTTTAGAGTGATTTTTAAGATCCTTTTTTTTTCTTTACATTTATTGTTTATTTTGAATCCTTTTATTTTTTATTTAAAGCCTAAATTTAACTTAAAGAATTGAATTTGCAAATTGATCATTCTGAAAACGACTGCAATACTTTTAAATAAATGATGTACTGATTTGCATCTCACAATTTTTTGCATTTCATATTCCTCTCTAAATAATCTGAGAAATCTTATTAAAAAAAAATATATAATAAAGTATTGAAATTATTATAGCTCCCACCACTAATCATTAAAAGTGTTCTAAAAAATAGCCTAAATTCAATTGATAAAATTTTGCTATCAACATGTGATATTGGACATAATTAGTATAGAAACATAAGTGTATTATACCATTTTTATTTGTTAATTAATTTAATTTTGATTGAAATTGAACTTATAATCTCATAATTCTGAAAATGATATCAATATAATTAAATCAAAGAACATACTAATTTGCATCTCACTATCTTTCGCATTTCATATTCCCCTTCTAAATAATATGGGAAACTTTGTTAAAAATAATATATGATGATAAGATAGTTAAAGAAAAAGTAAATCTTGATAATTCATGAAAATTTCTCATTAAAAATAGTATAAAATCATCTTAATAAAACCTTTGTAGTGGCACCCTAGTCATAATATTTGCCAAATTTCTTTGTAATTATTCTCTTATTTAAGTAATTTTCTTGAAAAAGTCATGTTTTATAATTTTATAGATTTTAGAAATAATTAGCAAAAAGATAGAGAGATAACAAAAATAAAAAACTTGCACATTTTGAATCCATGATCAAATAAATCAAATTTGTCCATCAATTAACAATCTCAGTAGTTTTCTAATGGAGGATTTTCTTAGTAGAATAATTTTGTTTTGTCTCAACACTTCTTTAGAATTCTTTCTCCTCCATCCACTGAAAACAGCTGAAGGAAATGTGATTAATAATTGAAACTGTTTATTTAATAACAAAAAGAGTTGGAAAAAGAGCTCTAAGATTGTAGAAAAATAACTTCAAAATTATTTAGAAAGGCCAAGTAGGAAGAGCGGTGCACCTTTTTTTTCTCTCCCTTTTTTTTTTTTTTTTTTTTCCCATTTTCTTTCATTCACATATGGATTTGTGGTGACAATTTTTATTTTTCTAAAGAAACAAACGTGGTTTTAGCAATGTTTTGAAAATCAAACTGAATCAGTAAAATTGAGAATCGAACTAGCAATCAATTTGGCTAGATCCAATTTGGTTTTCAAGGTAATTTTTATATTTTTAATAATTATAAATATATTTATGTATTTTTAATATTTTTCTGATTTTTTAAAATTTACTACAAGAAATTAACTATTTTGTGACAATCAAAATTGTCACAATTTTAAAAATCGTCACAAATAAATTTTTTGTCACAATATTTATTATTACTAGATTTATAACGTATGTAACTATAACTAAAATTTTATTTCATATATGACAATAAAAATTGTCATGCTTAATATCTGATTTGTGAGGGTTAATTTTACCCACTATCTCTCAACAACGAGATCATTTATAGAAAGTCCCTAAATAAAAAAGTATATCATAAAAGTCCTTAAATTATCCAACGGTTGAAATAAAAATATTTTCAGCTCAAAAAGTGGTTGAAATACCACTTCACCACCACGTGTACAATATTTTAAATTTTAAAAAAAATACCTCATATCTGTTTTCTGTAGAATGGAATGGCATAGCTTTCCCCCTCCTTTTTTGGTTCACTTTATAAGAACAAAACTAAGGTTTTAGGTTCATTTTTGTATTTATTGCTGGTTTTGATCAAAATGCGTTAATTGAAGGAACTTTGCCCTTTTATTTTGTTTTTAACAAATATTATACCTCTAGTTGTCTGTGATTGTTCAAGATCAAGCCATATAATAATAATATTTTGAACATCAATGTTGATAGTTGATTTTAATATATCTTTACGTTGTTAGTAAACTAAGATTTTAAAATTCAAAATAAAATATAAATAAAAAAAGAGGGAAATAACTTTTTGATCATGCAAATGAATAATTATATTATATTTTGATTTAAATTTGAAAAATTTATAGATGAACTATGTATTTTGATTTAAATTTGAAAAATTTATTGATGAAATATGTAATAAGATAAAGATAATGACTAATAATATAATTTTATTTTTTATTTTATAAATTAGTTATGCAAAATAAAGATAATGACTGAGAATAATATTTTATTTTTTAATATTTTCACTTATAATACAAATTTTTTTATATAATTACGTGACAATTTAACTATAAATTTTTAATTATATCTAAAAGTATTTGTGCATTTTTTATATGACAACTATAACTTATAAAAAAATAAAATTTAATTACAGTACATCTCATAATTTAAATTTGTGACACTCTTTATAAGTTGTCATAAAATTTTTAATATTTGTGATAATATTTTTACATTGTCATGCAATTAGATTATGAAAATTTAAAATTTAAGTTTAGTAATTAGTTAAATTTTTTTACAACATATTATGTAATCAAAGAAAAAATATTTTAAAAATAGTGACAATAATTACTTATTGTATATTTTGCAATGTGTTTTTTCAATGATTAAAGTAACTATGACAACTATAAATCTATTGCTTAATATATATCATAAATATTCTTGTATGACAACTTTAAACTTGTTACTTAATATCTATTATAAATTTGTGTACTATATATAATTTTATCACTCAAGATAATATCAAATTTAAGTTATATCTAATATAATTTCTGTCAACTTTATTTTATTTATAATAAAAGCAAAATTTTTGTGACAACTAAAAATACTCATAAAATAATTTTATATTAAAAAATAAAATAAACATAACAAGAGTAAATAAATTTTGTTTCAGTATTAAATTTGTTACTACCTTATTCAGAAGTAGTCACAAAATATTAATATTTTACGGTAAAATTTTTATATTGTCATACATCGAGTTGGTCAAAAAATTAAAAATTTAAATTTTATACCTAATTTAAAATTCTTGTCTCACACACACACACACACACACACACACACACACACACATATATATATATATATATATATATATATTGTGATAATAATTTTATGACCATATAAATATTGTCACAAATAAGTGAATATAGTAGTGATTATTTTAATCATATTTTTAAATTTTATTTATTATTAAACTAATTGAACCGGATTGGTCAAAGTGATGAGATCGATCGAAATGAAAATCAGTCAGTTGATTGATCCTCTAATTGGTCCGATTTTACAAATATTAGTTTTTAGGGGAGTCCAATAAATAAATAAATAACATAAACATGGAAGCAAAATTAAAATTATTTGATTTCAAAGAAGTTAATTAAGAATGTTTAATTTTATGAAAAATGCAATTTATTTTTTGCATTTTATAAGAATATAAAATTAAAATTTGAATTTTCATTTAATTACTTAACTTTTTCGAAGTAATATTTAGGAGAGTATATCACTAAGTCGAACTTTTTATGGGAGTTGAAAAGTCTTCTTCAAATGGATTATGCTTGATGAACTAGCTGCTTGAATATGGTAATACTGGGACATGTAAGAAAGGAGATTAGTGGAGAATCTGGGTCTATCACAGATTGTTATTCTCTACTTTTATCATTACATATTGGACTTGTAATAAGGAGATTGTGCAATACCTAATGAACAAGAATGATACCAACGTTGTTTATGTAACTAGTTACTAATTCTTACATTGCGCAAACTTTAATGTAAATTAATATATATCTGATTAAATAGTTAGTTAATTAATTAAATAATTTATAATTAATATATGAAAAATAATTAAATTTTTTATTATTATTTTATAAAAATTATTGTCTAATTAGACTTTTCAAATACATATAAAATGATAAAATAAAGAATTATAATTTAATTAGTAAACAAAATTTAATAGTAAGATAATTATTTCAATAGAAAATAAGAAATTTAGTAATTTTACTTGCTAACCTTTTTTTATTTTCAATTATTTTAAAGTTTTTTCTTTTTATATAAAAAACTAAATGCTTATTGTCATTAAAGTTTTGAAGATGATTAATGTAAAGAATTTTTTTATATTACCAAACTTTTTAATTATTTTTATGTGAAAAACTTCATATATTATTTAACTTATTGAATTATTTTTATATGAAAAGCTTCTTATATTGTTATTTTTAATATTTTTTGGGTTAATTGAGAAAACTAAATACTTAATTTTTTTACTTAGTTGTCACATGACAAAACAAAAATATATTATATTATCACCTGTAAAAAATATTATGCTATTAATATATTTATTTAACAAAAGCCAAATAGTAGTTTAAAATTGAGACAAATACCAAAATTAATTATATATATTCATAATTATTAGGACTCTTATTTGTCCTTACAATATTAGGATGAGTCTTATTCTTGATCTGTGGAGTAAATAAAATAGGCAAAAAATGCTTGATCACAAGTGCCTTAATCCTCATTTTTCCTTTCACAATGACACTATTCGGAAGTCACCTTTTATGCAAATTATACTTAACTCCTTTTGGAAAAAGAGCAAGGGAAAACAATGTCCGTTTATACTTAAACCCATTTGTCAGTAGCCAATTCGTCGATGTTAGTGCCACTCTAATGCAGTTAAGGATCACTAACTTTAGGTTAGGCCACTTTGCATTAGCTAAAACAATACTTGGTTACCTACGTGGAGTTGTGCTTGAAAGTTTATAATATCTTAATTATAGAGTTTTAGTTTCACTATCAGTAACTGTTGCATTTCATTCTCTTTTTTATTTGATATTTTCCTATTTCTTATTTTGGGATTGATGAGTCCATTGTGCTTATGGTTGTTTAAGGTAACTCTAGAAGGGCAACCATGAAGGATATTTACGTTGTAATTTTTGGTGTTATATTTGGCATCTCTAGGTGACAATATAGGATTGAGTTATCTTTGAGGTTCCTTTTATTGGGTTTGGCAATTCCAGCAGGATCTCCTTTAGCATCAACCTTGACCTCTAATCTTGATACTATTGTCTATGGCTTGTTTGTTCCACTTTTATCCACTTTTTGTGCTACCCAAGTTAGTTTATGAGGAGTACTGAGAAATCTTAGCCAAGCTCTTAATTTCCAACTGGCTTTAATTTGCTATGTGATTAAGCTTATAGCAACTTATCTCATATTACTCCCTTTCAACCTCACTTACAAAGAAGCAGTTGATCTTACACTTATTCTAAATGTCAAAGGCACTAAAGAGATGGGAATAATATTGAGCTTCATTGTGCTTCAATTACGTGTATATCCATCTAACTTGATAATTCATACCCTTTTGTTTTGCCTAGAAATTATTGAATTTACCTAGTGCATTAAACATGCTTATTCTTATATCATAAGGGACTCAAATATTAATTAAGTAATATCTAACATAGAACCTAATTATATATCATTGAATTGATTGAAAATGCATTACTTTAACTCTATTCGCATATATAACATGGGGTTGTTCTTTGCTACTCTAAAAACTTATGCATTTAATACATGATTTATATACTTAGAAAAAAAAAAAAGAAAAGATTTTTTTTTCATATTATAAGAGTTAAGTTATAGTTGTAATTTTTAATGAGTAGTTGTAAGTAGTTTTTTCTATGTAATATTTTATTAGGTTGATGTATAGATTTTTATTTGTTGTAGTAGGAGATTACTGAGTTTTCCACAACATATTAATTGGTATAAACAAACTTATGTATATTAAGTCCATAAAATTTTGTCATATAACAATGTCACCTTCATATTTTATTTTTTCTATATGGAAACAATACTACTTATTCTATTTTTCTCATCTTGCAACCAAAGGGTTTGGACAGTACTAGTAGAGTTCTCTTAGTATTTTTGTTGACAAAAGTTTCACCTCCCCTAATCAAATTGCTATATGATCTAATGAAGCGTTACACAAGTTGAAAGAGAAGTAAATCTATGTAATTGCTATATGATAAGATGGTTAAGAAAAGTAAATCGAGATAATTGTATAAAAATTATTAATAAAAATAATATAAAATCATATATTGATAATTGGGTTAGAAATTTAGTAAAACAATTTAGAATTTTTGCACATAAACAATTAGATAGAGAAAGACCAGAACCATGTTGAGTAGCTAAAATGTTGAACTATGTTGTTTATAGCACATCCAATTAATATAAATTACAAATCATGGTTAAAAATTTACAAGACTAATTGCTTATGCAACTAAAGATCAATTTTTATATCAGAATACTAAGTATTACAAAACTGATAGTTAATTTCTTGCATTCAAGTTTTATTTCCAAAACCAAATTTAGTTTTCGTTTATGTGTGGGAGTAAAAGAAGCTAGCGGTTGCACTTCTCTTTAAGATGGTGTTGTATTGGTCTCCCCCATAAGAGTCATTCCCTGCTCGTCAAGACTAGAAGCTTGAACATTTCTTAATAGCCCAATATCATTCCTCTTCTGACCAATTTGTGTCTCACGAGTATCATTACCCAACAATTCATCAAAATGGAATGAAAGACCTAATTTATCATGATCAAAGTTGGCTATAAATTCTGCCCCATCTAAACATAACTCTTCTCCACATTATTGAAATTGATAAGTATTAGCCACACAATTCTCATAACCAGCTGCCATATTATGAGTTCCTCTGAGGATTGAATGAACATCTAACACTTCAATTGCAACATTAACAGGGCCCTCTTAGAAAGACGTGGCATAGTCAGTCCTGATGTTAGGTTGAGCAATAACATAATTCTCTACCTTCTTTTTTTTTTTTCAAGGACATTCAATATTTTCCTCCTTCATAATAGTTTTCTCCTTATTGTCATTTTTAGTAGCAGAGTGATCCTTCTTCTTCAATCGACAGAGTACCAAATAAGACTTCATGTTAAGAAACTTGTATTCGTGCATTATCTAATAACAATATTCTTCTAAGAAGATTACATTCTCATACTGAAACCTCTACTTCTTTGCTTGATGCTTTTGACTCCTCCTATTCTTGCTGGACTTAATCTTTATATCTATTCCATTATCTTCCCCAAGCTAAGTGCCAGTAGTAGTCCTAACATTACGACAAAAGTTTGAACCTATCTCAGTCATTTTTTTAAGAGCAGTGAAGAAGTAGATGTCATATGTCCCAATCAATTGATTGCCATGAAATCGATCCCAAATCTCTCATGGCTCTTCCTAGCCATAAAAGTCACAATCTTGGATGATGTTATTTTCCCAAAACAGTAAAGTATTAGTGATTATACGGTACAAATAATGGCCAACTAACTCAAAATCTAAAGCCAACAACTGCACTTATCTTTAAGAAGATGTTGTATTTGTCTTATCCATTAAAGTCATCCTTTGCTCATTAAGACTATAAGCATGAACATCTCTTAGCAGCTTAATGTCATTCCTCTTTTTGCCAATTTATTTCTCATGAGGTTCATTACCTAACAATTCATAAAAACTGAATGAAAGTCCTTATGTATCATAATTGAAGTTGGCTGCAAATTCTGCCCCATCTAAACTTAACTCTTATCCATATTATTGAAATTGATTAGTACTAGCCACCCAATTCACACAACTAGCCACCATGTTATAAGTTTTCGCGGGGATTGAATGAACATCTAACACTTCAATTGCAACATATACATGGTCCTCCTAGAAAGATGTGGCATAGTCAATCCTGATGTCAGATTGAACAACAACACAATTCTTTACCTTTCTCTTATTTTTAAAGGACCTTCATTATTTTCCTCCTCCATAACGGTCTTCTCCTTATCATCATTTTTAGTAGTAAAGTGATCCTTCTTCCTCAATCAATAAAGTACCAAATTAGATTGCATGCCAAAAATGCATTATCCAATTACAATATTCTTATGAGAAGATTGTGTTATCATAGTGAAACCTCTTATGCGTATTTTATGCTCTTGAATCCACCCATTCTTGTTGACCTTCATCTTTATATTTATTCCACTATGTTCCCTATGTCAAGTGCCAATAGGAGTCCCAACATTACAATGGAAGTTTAAGCCTATTTTAGTCTTTATCTTGAGAGTGGTGAAGAAGTAAAGGTCATTTATCCCAGTCAATTAGTTGCCATAAAATCAATCCTAAATGTCCTATGGCTCTTCTTGGCTATATAATTTGCAATATTGGACGATGGTGTGTTATCAAGGCAGTAAAGTGTTAGTTATTTTATGGTATAGATTGTGATCAACTAACTTAAAATCAGAAGCCAATAACTGCTCTTCCTTGTATGATGATGTTATATTGGTCTCCTCATCAAAGTTATCCTTTGCTCATCAAGACTATAAGCTTGAATATCTCTTGGCAGCTTAATATCATTCATCTTATCACTAATCTATTTCTCATGAGTATCATTAAATAATAATTCATCAAAATTGAATGAAAGACCTAATGTATCATGGTTGAAGTTGGCAGTAAATTTTACCCCATTTCCACATTGTTGAAATTAATCAGTATTAGCTACACAATTCTCACAATTAGTCACCATATTATGAGTTCCTATAGGGATTGGATGAACATTTAATATTTCTATTACAACATTAAAAGGGGTCTTTCTGGAAAGATGTGTCAAAATGTATCTTGATGTTAAGTTAAGAAACAACATCATTCTCTACCTTTCTCTTCTTTTTAGAAGGACCTTCAATATTTTCTAGCTCAATAATAGTTTTCTCTTTATTGTCATTATTAGTAACAAAGTGATCATTCTTCCTTAATTGATAGAGTACTAAATCAAATTTGAAGTGAAGAAACCTATATTTATCCATTATCTAACTATATTGTTCATCTGAGAAGATTACACTCTCATAGTTAAACCTCTTCTTCTTTTATTAGTGCTTTTGACTCCTTCCATTCTTGCATATCTTAATCTTTATATCTATTCCATTATCTTCCCCATTCTAAGTGCCAATAATAGTTCCAACATTACGAAGGAAGTTTGAACCCGTTTCATTATTTTTCTTGAGTTATGAAAAAGTAGAGGTCGTCTATCCCAATAAAATTGGTTGCCACCAAATCGATTCCAAATCTCCTATGGCTCTTCCTGGCCATACATTCACAATCTTAGACAATGTTGTGTTGCCTAGTCAATATAGTGTTAGTGATTTTATGTCATAAATAGTGTCCAACTAACTCAAAATCAAAAGCTAGTAGTTGCACTTATTTGTAAGCTAATGTTGTATTGGTCTCTCCCATCAGAATCATCCTCATAAAAGCTTGAACATCTCTTGGCAACCCATTATTGTTCCTCTTCTTGCTAATCTATTTCTCATGTGTATCATTACCTAATAATTAATCAAAACAAAATGAAAGGCCTAATGTATCATAATTAAAGTTTACTACAAATTCTGCACTATCTAAACTTAATGTTTCCCCATATTATTGAAATTACTTCCCTATATTATTGAAATTTATCAAACTAGCCATATAACTCTTACAACTAGCCACTAAATTATGAGTTTTTAAGGATTGGATGAACATCTAACACCTTACAAGGTCCTCCTAAAAAGACATGCAATAGTCAATCCTGAGGTTAGGTTATGCAATAACACAATTCTCTACCTTTCACTTTTTTTTTTGAAGGACCTTTAATATTTTCCTCCTCTATAACGGTTTTTCTCCTTGTTGTCATTGTTAATAGTAGAACAATCTTTCTTCCTTAATTGATAGAGTACTAAATCAAATTTCATATCAAGAAACCTCTATTCGTGCATTTTCCAACTATAATGTTCTTTTGAGAAGATTGTGTTCTCATAGTGAAACCTCTTTCTCTTTGCATGTTGCTTTTGACTCATCCTAGTCTTATAAACTTTGATATTTATATCTATCACTCTATCTTCAATATGCAAATGCTATAAGTAATCCCAACATTATAAAGGGAATTTGAACTTGTCTCAGTATTGGTTAAGAAGTAGAGGTAATTTATCCTAATCAATTGGTTACCAACAAATCAATGCCAAATCTCCCATGGCTCTTTCTGGCCATACAAATTGTAATCTTGGATGATGTTGTGTTGTTAAGGCAGTGATGTATTAATGATTTTATGATAGAAATAATGACCAAGTAACTCAAAATCAGAAGCTAACAATTGCACTTTGGTGTAAGATGATGTTGTATTGGTTTTCTCTATTAGAGACTAGAAGTTTAAACATCTCTTATAGCCCAATATCATTCCTCATCTTGCCAATCTATTTCTCTTGAGTATCATTACCTAGCAATTCATCAAAATTGAATCAAAGACCTAATATATCATGACCAAAATTGGTTATAAATTTTATCCCATCTAAACTCAACCATTCTCTATATTATTAAAATTAATCAGTGCTAGTCACACAATTCTCATAACATGCCACCATATTATAGGTTCCATAGGGATCAGATGAATATTTAACTCTTTAATTATAGCATTAACAGGGTCTTCTTGAAATGATGTGGCATAATTAATCATGATGTCAAGTTGAGCAACAACATAATTCTCTACCTTTCTCTTCTTTTTGGAGGACCTTTAATATTTTAAAACATTATAATAGTCTTCTCCTTGTCATCATTAATAGCAGTAGAGTAATCATTCTTAATCAATCGATAAAGTACTAAATCAGATTTCATATAAAGAAACATATATTCATACATTATCCAATTATAATGTTCTTCTAAGATGATTGTGTTCTTATAGTGAATCCTTTTCTTCCTTGCTTAATGCTTTTGGCTCCTCCTATTTTTACACGCCTTACTCTTTATATCTATTTCACTATCTTTCCCTTGTCAAGTGCCACTAGTAATTGTAACATTATGAAGGAAGTTTGAGCCTATCTCAATCTTTTTCTTGAAAGTAGTGAAAAAGTAGAGGCTATCTATCCCAGTTAAATGGTTGCCACCAAATTGATCCTAAATCTCCCATGGCTCTTCTTGGCTAGACAAGTCACAATCTTGGATAATTTTTTTATTGATGAAGCCACAAAGTATTAGTGACTTTGTGGTGTATATAACAACCAACTAACTCAAAATCAGATGTAGAGTCATCCTTTGATCATCAAGACTAGAAACTTAAACATCTCTTAGCAACTTAATAACATTCCTCTTCTCACCAATCTATTTCTCATGAGTATCATTACCCATTAATTCATCAAAATTGAAGAAAGACCTAATGTATCATGATTGAAGTTGGCTGTAAGTTTTGCCCCATTTAAACTCAACCCTTCTCCATACTAGTTAAATCAATAAGTACTAACCACATAATTCTCACACATAACCACCATATTATGAGTTCCTACAGCGATTTGATGAACAATTAACACTTCAATTATAACATTTGAGCAATAACACAATTCTATTCCTTTTTCTTATTTTTTAGGCCCTTTCAATATTTTCCTCCTCCATAATCGTCTTTTCCTTATCATCATTGTTAACAACAAAGTGATCCTTCTTCCTCAATCAACAGACTATTAAATCAAATTTCATGTAAAGAAATATTATTTTTGCATTATCCAACTATAATGTTCTTCTGAGAAGATTTTGTTCTCAAAATGAAACCTTTTCTTCTTTGCTAGATGCTTTTAACCCTTCCCATTCTTATAGACCTCAATCTTTATACATATTCCATTATCTTTCACATGCCAAGTGTTGCTAATGGTCGAACATTATGAAGAAAGTTTTAGCCAGTCTTAGTCTTTTCTTGAGAGTGGTGAAGAAGTATAAGTCATCTATCCCAGTCAATTGGTTACCACCAAATCGATCCCCAATGTCCCATGGCTCTTCTTGATTATAAAATTTGCAATCTTGGATGTTATTGTGTTCCCAATATGGTAAAGTATTAGTGATTTTAGATTACAAATTGTGACCAACTAACTCAAATCAAAAGCCAATAGTTGCACTTCTTTTACCCTATAAAAGTCATCCTTTACTCGTCAAGACTAGAAGCTTGAACATCTCTTAATAGCCCAATATCATTCCCCTTCCTACCAATCAGTTTCTCGTGAGTATCATTACCCAACAACTCATCAAAACTGAATGAAAGTCGAAATGTATCATAACTAAAGTTGGTTGCAAATTCTAAACCATCTAAACTCAACCTTTGTCCATATTGTTGAAATTGATCTATACTAGCCATATAATTCACACAACTAGCTATTATATCATAAGTTGCCACAGGGATTGGATAAACATCAAACTTTCAATTGCAACATCAATATGATCCTCCTAAAAAAATGTGGCATAGTCAATCTTGATGTCAAGTTGAGTAATAACATAATTTTCTACCTTTGTCTTCTCTTTCAAAGGACCTTCAATATTTTCCTTCTCTATAATAGCCTTTTCCTTGTCATCATTATTAGCAGCAGAGCGATCCTTTGTCTTGATTTAATAGAGCATCTAATTAGATTTCATGTCAAAAAAACTATATTCATGCATTATCCAACTATAATATTCTTTCATAAAGATTGCGTTCTCATAGAGAAACCTTTTTTTTACTTGATGCTTTTAACTCCATCCATTCCTACTAACCTTAATCTTTGTATCTATTCCATTATCTTCCCTATGCTAGGTTCCAGTAGTAGTCCCAACATTATGAGTAAAGTTTTAACTTATCTCATTCATTGTTTTGAGAGTTGTGAAGAAGTAAAGGTCATCTATCATAGTTAATTGGTTGTCACCAAATCGATTCTAAATGTTCCATGGCTCTTCCTCTTCCAACAATTCATAATCTTGGATGATGTTTTATTGCTAATAAAGTATTAGTGAATTTACGATATAGATAGTGACCAACTAACTCAAAATCAGAAGCCAGTAGTTGCACTTATTTGTAATAAGATGTTGTATTGGTCTCTCCCATCTAAGTCATCCTTTACTTATCAAAACCAAAAGCTTGAACATTTATTGGCAACCTACTATCATTCCTCTTCTTGACAATTATTTCTTATGAGTATTATTATCGAACAATTCATCAAAATTGAATAAAAAATCAAATGTATCATGCCTAAAGTAACTTATAAAATTTTCCCTATCTAAACTCAACTTATCTCTAAATTGTTGAAATTGATCAGTACTAGTGTGAACATTAGATTTTTGGGACTTAAGATGCAAGCTCGATGATGAAAATCACTAAATCTATTGCCCATAATACAAAAAGAATTACCAAAGAAAGAGATTAAAGGCCCTAGGAAACCTTAGAGAAGCTAGAAGTCAAGCCAAAAGTCAAGCCGAAGACCAAACCCAAAACTGTCAGGCTTAGTAGGTTGTACAACCCAATAAGTAGGGCTATATAGCCCACAAAGTAGGGCTATACAACCAATCATAGGGTTGTACAACCCTCCTTTAAACTCTAATCTTGAGAACATTCTAAAACTAGTCTCCCTTTAAACTCTAAGGCTGTATAACCCTGACAAATGGATTATAACCCATTCTGAGCTGTACAACCTATATTTAAATCATAATTTTAAAAGATTCACCTCCTTCTCTATGATTAGATACAAATATGGTATAACCAAAACCATTTCTAGCTCTGGTGCACCCTTTTCCCTCTATAAATACCTCATATTTTGAAAAGGGAGGGGAGGTTTGGAAAACCCTAAGGTTATTATGCCAAAATCACCTCTCAAACATCCCTCAAACATAGAAACCCTAAACCCTTACTTACCCTAACTCACTTTAAGGTAGAACTAGACCTAATCTCTTAAACTTTATGCATTTCCTAAGCATTTTGCAGGAAAATATTAAACTTGTAAGCCTTTGAGGGCATAGAAACACATAAAGACATCTAAGAATCCTCTTCACTTTCCCTTATTATTCCCTCTTCTTTTCTTTCTCTGCTTTTAAAACCCAGAAAATAGGGGTTGTACAAATTTGTCTATAGGCTGTACAACCCTTTGTCTGGGATTTACAACTTAATATGGGGCTATACAGCCTAGTTTGACTAGTAGACAATTTTTTTGCAAAGTCTATTTTCTTCCCCTCTTTCAGTTTTCTTTCATTTTGGAAGCTTTTTTTTTTTTATTTTTTATGATGTCTTATGATTCTAGTGGCAGAATAGGGTGAGGTTTAATGACCTAGGACTTCTATTCATCTAAAAAGTGGAGTTCTGATTATGCCTCATATGGTTTTTTATTGCCCATCATACCAAGAGAAAAAAACTCTTAGGATCTTCCATTTGATTTTAAGGAGGTATTTTGGTTATGTTTTAACCATCTTAGGGCCATGATTAAGTGAGGACCTTAAAGTTCCATTGACCTTGAAAGCTTAGTTTGTGTTGGGAGTTTATATGCTTAAAGTATATGAATAGTGCTTTGCCCCCTCCTTCCTTTATATCTTCATTATTCTTGTGTTGTATGCTAACCCTACATGATTAGTGGTACATATGGATGCCATGCTCTTTTAGAGCTATATGGGGTAAGGATTCATCAATCCTAAGATCCCTCTTGTGATGGGTTTTTCCTTAGGCCATTCAATATCCTCCAAGTGTTTTACATTGCATGTTTACTTCTTCATATGTTTATGATTCATACATTTTTTCTATTTATTTACTAATTTCGTGATGTTGGGATGTGTTACCATGGACATTAGATGTATACTTAGGGACCTTGACTTCAGAAGTGGCGTAAGATAGATATTAGGGACTTTATTTGCTTTAAAGGTGGCGTAAGATAGTTATTAGGGACTTTATTTATTTTTTTATCATTTGATTACTAACTTCTTCTCTTCCTTTGGGTATAAGTGTTATTACTTAAGTTAGGCCATGAACTTGGTCTTGATTCTCATCTTATATGATTATGCATGGTGTGTTTGAATGGATGAATGATGATGCATGCTAAAAACCCTTTGCCATGATGCATGGCCTTATTCCTAATTAATTATGTATGATGTGAATGAATGAATGCATGGATATGCACGATAATCCCACCATTTGATATGTACCCCCTACCTCGCCTTGTATATTTTATTTATTACTTTCTTACATCTTGTATATCATCCATGCATTGCATACTTTATTGTTATGGTTGATGGCATGCTTAGATGGATGTGCCTAGGTGGATAAATGGAAAATTGATTAATAAAGGTAAGGTATAAGAATGAACCATTGATTGTCTGAAGGCTAGATCTCCATATCTGGGTGATTTGGGGGTGCCTAATATCTTCTTTAAGTGAAACCTAACTCTCGAACCTGATCTTTGATGGGGTGATGATGGATTGGGCATTCTGAATGACTTAGGTAGGCTTAGAGTTTGTCCTTACTGTATTCTTATCCCGATAAAAGTCAGGTGGTGACTCCACATTTCATCTTAGAATGGTACCAATGTATTGTCCTGCCTTGGTCCCCCCCATTGGCCCTAACTTTGGAAAATGAGCTTTTATCTCGTAGAGGTCTTAAGGATCCCCTATTGATCCAAATCGTGAGCCATGATTAGAGGTCATTACTAATGTATGACCCTCATCCTATCAATCATCTAATGATCAATAAAAGATAGAAGTCACAAGCAAGATTTTACTCGTTCGAGTGCAAAAACTATGAAATCTGTGGCCCTCATAACTAGCCACATAATTCTCACAACTAGCTACCATATTATGAGTTCCAGTAAGGATTGGATAAACATCTAACACTTCAGCTGTGGTATCAACAGGTCTTTTTGGAAAAAAAAAACATGGCATAGTAAATCTTAATATCAGGTTGAGTAATAACACAATTCTTTACCTTGTTCTTCTATTTTGAAAGACCTTTAATATCTTACAGCTCTATAACAATTTTCTCCTTTTCGTCATTGTTAGCAATAAAGTGTATCCTTTTTTCTTAGTCGATAGAGTACCAAATTAGATTTCATGTCAAGAAACTTATTTTTATGCATTATCCAACTACAATGTTCATTTGAGAAGATTGCATTCTCATTGTGAAACCTCTTCTTCTTTTCTTGATGCTTTCGAATCCTCCCCATTCTTATAGACCTTAATCTTTATATCTATTCTACTATCTTTCCCTTGCCAAGTGGCACTAGTAGTCCCAACATTATGAAGGAAGTTTGAGCTTGTCTCAATCTTTCCCTTGCAAGTGGTGATAAAGTAAAGGTCATCTATCCTAATCAATTGGTAGCAACAAAATCGATCTCAAATATCCCATCGTTTTTCCTAGTTATACAACTCATAATCTTGGATGATGTTATATGTCCCTGCAGTAAAGTGCTAGTGATTTTATGATACGGATAGTAACCAACTAACTCAAAATCAGAGGCCAATAACTGCACTTCTCTATAAGACGATGTTATATTGGTTTCCCTTGTTGGAGTCATGTTATACTCATCAAGATTAAAAGCTCAAACATCTTTTAGCATCCTAATATCATTCCACTTCTGTCCAATCAATTTCTCATGAGTATCATTACCTAAAAATTTACTGAAATCGAATGGAAGACCTATTGTATCATAATTGAAGTTAAGTGCAAAATCTACCTTATTTAAACTATACCCTTCTTTATATTATCAAAATTGATTTGTATTAGCGATATATTCTCAATCCAATTATTATATTATGAGTTCCCATGGGGATTGGATAAACACCCAACACTTTAATTGCAGCACCAATAAGTCCTCTTGGAAAGACATGGCATAGTCAATCCTGATGTTAAGTTGAGCAATAACAAAACTCTTTACTTGTCTCTTCTTTTTTTAAGGACCTTTAATATTTTCCTCATATATAACAATCTTCTCCTTATTAGCGGCATGTGATACGTCTTCCATAATCAAAGAGTTCCATATCAAATTTATTGTCCAAAAACTTGTATTCTTGTATATTTCAATTACAATGTTCTTCTAAGAATAATGCGTTCTCATAGTGAAAACCCTTCTTCTTTGACTCTTTCTATTCTTGGAGACCTTAATTTTTGAATCTATTCCACTATCTTCTATGTGCTAAGTTAAATCAATAGTCCCAACATTATGAAAAAAGTTTGAGCAAGCCTTAATATTTTTCATAAAAGTGGTAAAGAAGCAAAGGTCATATATCCTAGTCAATTGGTAACCAAAAATCGATCCTAAATCTCCTATGGCTCTTCCTGGCCATATAAGTTGCAATCTTAGACAATGTTGTGCTGCTACGGTAGTAACATATTAGTGATTTTAAAATATACAAATAATGACAAAATAACTCAAAATTAGAAGCCAACAGTTGTGCTTCTCTTAAAGCTGATCTTGTAATAGTCTCCCCAACAGAGTCAACCTTTGCTCATCAAGATTAGAAGCTTGAACATCACTTGATAGCCCAATATCATGCATCTTCTTGCCAAGTTAGTTTTCATAAGTATCATTACCTAGCAATTTGTCAAAACTAAATTAAATATGTAATGTGTCATAACCAAAGTTGGCTGCAGACTCAACCTTTCTCCATATAATTGAAATTAATCAATGTTAGCCACACAATTCTCACAACATGCCATCGAATTATAAGTTCCCATGAGGATTGGATGAATATCTAATACTTTAATCACAACATCAATAAGGTCTTCCTATAAAGACATGGCATATAGGTTAAGCAACAACACAATTCTCTACCGTTCTCATTTTTTTTGAAAGGCCTTCAATATTTTCCACCACTATAACAATCTTCTCGTTGTCTTCATTATTAGTTGTAGAGCAATCATTCTTACTCAATTGACAAAGTACCAAATCAGATTTCATGTAAAGAAACTTGTATTCATGCATTATCCAACTAAATGTTTTTCTGATAAGATTGCATTCTCATAGTGAAACCTCTTCTTCCTTGCTTAATGCGTTTGACTCCTCATATTCTTGCAGACCTTAATCTTTACAGTTATTCCACTGTCATCCTTATGCCAAGTGCCACCAGTAGTCATAACATTATAAAGGAAGTTTTAGCCTGTCTTAATCTCTTTCTTAAGAGTAGTGCAAAAGTAGAGGTCATCTGTCCTAGTTAATTAGTTGCCACCAAATTGATCCTAAATCTCCCATGGCTCTTCCTAGCCATACGAATCACAATCTTAGATGATTTTGTGTTGGCAAAGGTAGTAAAGTATTAATGATTTTATAATATAGATAGCGATCAGTTAACTCAAAATCAAAAGCAAAGCCATATTTTGATCATCAAGACTAAAAGCTTGAACATCTCTTGGCAACCTAATATCATTCCTCTTTGTGCCAATCTATTTTTCATGAGTATCAATGCTTAACAATTCATCAAAATTGAAGAAAAGCCTAATGTATCATGATTGAAATTTTTATAAGTTTTGCCTATCTAAATCAACCCATCTCTATATTGGTTAAATTGATAAGTACTAGCCATATAATTTTCACACCCATCCACCATATTATGAGTTATCATAGGGATTGGATGAATATCAAATGCTTCAATTGCAACATCAATAGAGTCCTCCTTAAATGATATGACATAGTGAATCCTGATGCCAGGTTGAGCAATAACACAATTCTATTCCTTTCTCTTCTTTTTTGAAGGACCTTTAATATTTTCCTCCTCTATAATAGTCTTTTCCTTATTGTCATTATTAGTAGTAGAGTGATCTTTCTTCCTCAATTAATTGAGTAACAAATTAGATTTCATGTCAAGCAACATGTATTCATGCATTATCTAACTATAATGTTCTTTTGAGAAGTTTACAGTCTCATAGCAAAACCTCTTCGTCTTTGTTAGATTCTTTTGACTCCTGCCATTCTTGTAGACTTTAATCTTTATACATATTCCATTATCTTTCATGTGCCAAGTGCCTTCGATAGTCCTAACATTAGAAATAAGTTTCATCTTATCTCAGTCTTTTTCTTGAAAGTGGTAAAGAAGTATAGGCCATTTATCCTAGTCAATTGATTAACACCAAATTGATCCCCAAAGTCCTATGGCTCTTTCTAGCCATACAATTTGCAATTTTAGATGATGTTGAGTTCCTAAGGAAGTAATGTATTAGTAATTTTACATTATAGATAGTGATCAACTAACTCAAAATTAGAAGCTATCAACTGCACTTCTTTCTAAGAAGATGTTGTGATGGTCTCCCCCATTAAAGTCATCCTTTGCTCATTAAGACTAGCAGCTTGAACATCTCCTAGTGGCCAAATATCATTTCTCTTCTCACCAATCTATTTCTTATAAGTATTATTACCTAATGATTCATCAAAATTGGATGAAAGTCCTAATGTATCATAACCAAAGTTGGTTGTAAATTTGACCAGATTTAAACTCAACCCTTCTCCATGTTGTTGAAATTAATCACAATTAGCCACATAATTCATATAACCATATGCCATAATATAAGTTCCCATAAGGATTTGATGATATCTATCACTTCAATTGCAGCATCAACATGGTCCTCCTGGAAAGATGTGGCATAATCAATCCTGATGTCAGGTTGAGCAACAATGAAATTCTCTACCTTTATTTTCTTTTTTTAAGGACTTTCAATATGTTCATCCTCTATAATATTCTTCTTTTTATCATCATTGTTAGTAGTAGAGTGATCCTTCTTCCATAATTGATAAATTACCAAATTAAATTTCATATCAAAAAACTTGTATTCATGCATTATCCAACTACTATATTATTTTGTGAAGATTATGTTTTCATAGTGAAAACATCTTCTTCTTTGTTTGATGCTTTTAACTCCTCCCATTCTTACTGACCTTAATATTTATATCTATTTTACTATCTGCCTTATGCTAAGTGCTAGCAATAGTCCCAATAGTAAGAAAGGAAGTTTTAGCCTATATTAGTCCTCATCTTGAGACTGATGAAGGAATAATGGTGATCTATCTTAGTTAATTGGTTGTCATCAAACTGATCCCAAATATCCCTAGGGTTTTCTTGGCCATACAATTTGCAATATTGGACAATGTTATGTTGCCATGGCAGTAAATTATTAGTGAGTTTATGATACAGATGGTGACTGACTAACTCAAAATCAAAAGCCATTAGTTGCGCTTCTTTGTAAGATGATGTATTGATGTCCCCCATTAGAGTTATTTGTTGTTCATTAAGATTAAAAGCTTGAATATCTCTTGGCAGCCTACTATCCTTTGTCTTCTCGTGAGTCTATTTTTCATGAGTATCATCACTAAAAAATTTTATCAAAACTTAATAAAATCCTAATGTATCATGATCAAAGTAGGCTACAAATTCTACCCCATTTAAACTCAACCCTTCCCCAAATTGTTTAAAGTGATTAGTACCAGCCATACAATTCTTATAACTAGTTGTCATACTAGAGTTCTTATAGGTACTGGATTTACATCCAACACTTCAATTGTAGCATCAACAGGGTCTTCCTGGAAAAATGTGGCATAGTAAATCCTAATGTCACGTTGAGTAATAACATAATTCTCTACCTTTCTCTTCTTTTTTGAAAGACCTTCATTCTTCTCCTTGTCATCATTGTTAGCAACAAAGTGATCCTTCTTCCTTTATCAATAGAGTACCAAATTAGATTTCATATCAATAAAAATGTATTTGTGCATAATCCAACTACAATTTTCATCTAAGAAGATTGCATTCTCATAGCAAAATCACTTATTCTTTTATTGATGCTTTTGACTCCTCCCATTCTTATAGACCTTAATCTTTATATTTATTCCACTATCTTCGTCATTACAAGTGCCACCAGTAGTCCTAACATTACAAAGGAAGTTTGATCTAGTCTCAAAATTTTTTTAGAGTGGTGAAAAAGTAGAGCTCATCTATCGCAGTCAATTGGTTGCCATAAAATTGATCCTAAATCTCCTATGGCTCTTCCTAGCCATATAAGTCACAATCTTAAATGATGTTGTGTTGACATGATAGTATAGTGTTAATGATTTTACCATGCAAATAGTGACTAACTAACTTAAAATCAAAGGCCAATAGTTGCACTTCTCTGTAAGATGATGTTGTATTAGTTTCCCCCATCGGAGTCATCCTATGCTTGTTAAAACTATATATTTGAACTTCTCTTAGTAGCCCAATATCATTCCTATTCTTGCCAATCTATTTCTCATGAGTATAATTACCTAACAATTCATCAAAATTGAATGAAAGATCGAATGTATCATAATCGAAGTTGATAATAAATTTTGCCATATCAAAACTCTACCCTTCTCTATATTGTTGAAATTGATTAGAACTAGCCACATATTCTTAAACCCTATCACCATATTATGAGTTCCTGTAGGGATTGGATGAACATCTAACACTTCAATTGTAGCACCAATAAGGTCTTCCTGGAATGACATGACATAGTCATTCTTGATGTCAAGTTGAGCAATGACACAATTCTTTACCTTTCTCTTCTTTTTTAAAGAACCTTTAATATTTTTCTCCTCTATAACAGTCTTTTCCTTATCATCATTATTAGCAGCAAAGTGATCCTTCTTCTTTAATCGAAGAGTACCAATCAGATTTATATAAAAAACCTATATTCATGTATTTTCTAACTATAATGTTCTTCTGAGAATAATGTGTTCTCATAGTGAAACCTCTTCTTCTTTGCTTGATGCTTTTGACTCCCATTCTTGCAAACATTAATCTTTGTATCTATTTCATTGTCTTCCATGTGCCATGTGCCACTAATAATCCTAACATTACAAAGGAAGTTTGAGCTTGTTTTAGTCTTTTTCTTGAAAGTTGTGAAGAAATAGTGATCATCTATCCTTGTCAATTGGTTGCCACCAAATCGATCCTAAATCTCCCATGGCTCTTCCTAGCCATATAAGTTACAATATTGGGTAATATTTTACTATCATGACAATAATGTATTAGTGATTTTATGGCACAAATAGTGACTAACTAACTCAAAATTAGAAGCCAATAGTTGAACTTCTCTCTAAGATGATATTGTATTGGTCTCCCCAATTGGAGTCATCCTTTGATCATTAAGATTAGAAGCCTAATATCATTCCTCTTCTTACCAATCAGGTTCTCATGAGTATCATTGTCTAACAATTCATAAAAATTGAATGAAAGACTTAATTTATTATAACCAAAGTTGGTTGTAAATTGTACCTCATCTAAACTTAACCCTTCCCCATATTATTGAAATTAATAAGCTTTAACCATACAATTCTCATAACATGTCACATATTACAAGTTCCCTTAGGTATTGGATGAACTTCTCACACTTTAATTGCAACATTAATAAGGTCTTTCTGGAATGACATGGCATAATCATTCCTGATGAAAGGTTGAGCAAAACACTATTATATACCTTTCTTTTTTTTAAAAAAAATGATCTTTAATATTTTTTTTATCACTATAATAGTCTTCTCCTTCTCATCATTTTAGTAGTAGAGCAATCGTTCTTACTTAATTAACAAAGAACCAAATCAATTTCATGTAAATAATCTTATATTCATTCATTATCCAATTACAATCTTCTTCTGAGAAGATTGTGTTCTCATAGCGAAGCCTATTCTTCCTTGCTTAATGCTTTTGACTCCCCCTAAAAGACCTTAATCAATTTATCTATTCCATTATCTTCGTCGTGCCAAATGCCACTAGTAGTCACAACATTATGAAGGAAGCTTGAGCATGTCTCAGTCTTTTTCTTGAGAGTGGTGAAGAAGTAGAGGTCATTTATCCTAATTAATTAGTTGCCATTAAATCGATCCCAAATCTCCCATGGCTCTTCCTAGCTATGCAAGACAATCTTAGACGATGTTGTGTTGCCAAAGGCAGTAAAGTATTAGTGATTTTATGGTGCAAATAGTGACTAACTCAAAATCAAAAGCTAGTAGTTGAACTTCTCTATAAGATGATGTTGTATTGGTCTCCTCCTTTGGAGTCATTCTTTTCTCATCAAGAATAAAAGCTTAAACATCTCTTGGCAGCCTAATATCATTTGTCTTCTTGCCAATTTATTTCTTATGAGTATCATTATCTTGCAATTTACTAAACTTGAATGAAATACCCAATGTATCATGACCAAAGTTGGTTGCAAGTTTTGGCCCATCAAAACTCAACCCTTCTCCATATTGTTGAAATTGATAAGTACTAGCCATAAAATTCTTATAACTAGTCACCATATTATGAGTTCTTATAAGGATGTGATGAAAATCTAACACTTCAATTACAACATTAATAGGGTCCTCCTAAAATGATGTGGCTTAGTTAATCCTGATGTCAAGTAGTGTAACAAACAATTCTCTTCCTTTCTCTTTTTTTTTGTACAACCTTCAATATTTTCCTCCTCTATAATAGTCTTCTCCTTATCATCATTATTAGTAGTAGAACAATCCTTCTTTCTCATTTAACTGAGTACGAAATCAGATTTCATGTCAAAAAATTTGTGCTCGTGCATTATCCAAATGCAATATTCTTCTGATAAGATTATGTTCTCATAGTAAAACATATTCTTCTTTGTTTGATGCTTTTAACTCCACCTATTATTGCAAACCTTAATCTTTATATCTATTCCATTATCTTCCCCAAGCCAAGTGCCAGTAGTAGTCCCATCATTATGATAGATGTTTGAGCATGTTTCAGTCTATTTCTTGAGAATGGTAAAGAAGTAAAGGTCACCTATCCCATTCAATTGGTTGCCACCAAATCAATCCCAAATCTTTCATGGCTCCTCTTAACCATACAAGTTGCAATCTTTGACGATGTTGTGTTGCAAAGGAGGTGGGTTAAAACTCAAAAGAACTAGTATCTATTAAGATATTTCAATATGTGTTGGTGACATTCAATAGTCATCGATGCTGACTACATACAAATAACACTCACTCAAATACTCAACTTTCTTTGCAAAGCTCAAAATGATAATTTGTTTGACATTTTAGAAATTAAACTCAAAGAGATTTATGTACATATATGATTTACCATCTAGATTTCATAAGTCATTTTAAAATGCATTTTATGATTGATCTATTTGTATGATAGCTTTAAATTTAGTATGACCTTATAGCTTTAAATTTAGTATGACCTTTCTTCACTAAAATGTCCATAATCTTCTCTATATTCCTTGAATTTATGCACCACCTATACTTTTAAGCTTTCCAATTATATTATAGCTCTTTAATTATTCAAAAATCATTTTACATATTAGTTAAAAATGTATTCGTCTATAGATATAAATAACTTTCCTTCTTTTAAATGAGTGATCTATGCTCTATTCTTTTTTTGCCATCATCTTGAACATTTACGTCTTTCCCATATTTTAAGGATCATCTCTCATAAACATTCTCTTTTTTTTTTCTTTTTTTTGCTTAAAAATAACTAACATATAAGCACATAAAAGTGATATTAGAACTTTCAACATTTTGTCATAATCAAAACTAATAAAACTAGTGGTATTAAAGCCTTAGGGTCAACGTGTTATCATATTTTCATTCATCATAATAATGGACTATATGCTATACATGGTTTTTCACTGATTTGGAAATTTTCCTACATGCCAAAGAGAAAACATTTTATTTAGCAAGCTTTCTAGGATCACTTACTAATAAAATTTGACATTATATTTACTTATCAGATAATACTATATGTGCTATATGTATTCAACATGAAGAGGACTCACTTCATTTCCTTTGCGATTGTTTGGTGGCTTCTAAACTATGACATTTTCTTCCACAAGATGATTATGACTCTTTCTTTAATATATCTCATACCTAATGGTTATTGACCTAATGAAGGAAAATTTTTTCTATTTGTGTTATGGAAAATATTCCATGGAAACATATTTTCACTATTGGGTTATGTGTAATTTAGAAATTAAGGAACTATTTCATTTTCGATAATTAAATATGATTAAGGAAAAAAAATTGTGAAAAATAAGCTCCACAACTTAAAGCATGAATCATGTAAGAAAGGAAAATTAGCTATTTGGAAAACACCAAGGGAAGGATAGATGAAAAGTAATACTAATGGAAGCTATCATTGTATTAATTCCTAGTTATGGAATTGTAGGAAATATATATTAGAATTGTTATGGCAAATAGGTGGTTGGATTCTTCTTGAGCGTTAGAGTGAGTAAGATAACTTTGGTAGAATTGTTGGGCTTGTACTAAGGTTTGTTACTTGCTTAGAAGAAGAGGTTTCAAAGAGTAATTATTGAAATAGATTTCATGTTAGAAATTTATTATGTAAACCAAGAAAATTTATTTCATAATTTATTTGCCTCTATGATTAAAGACTATCAAGATCTTCTAGAGAGAGATTTGGTTTATGAGCTTCAACTTGTATTATGCAAAGAAAATCAATATGTAGACCACATAGTCAATTTAGGATATTCTAATACTATTGCTTTCTTAAGGATGTTCTTCTTTCTTTATGAGCTCTTCTTAATTCTAGATGTTGTGGGTTTGAGCTTTATTTAGTAGTTTCCTTTTTTAAAAAAAAACTTTTTTTGATGTAGCAAAAAAAAATTCTACCCATTTAATCTCCACAAGTAATTATCACTAAAAACTAATAGGTTGTTTTTGTTTATTTTCTATCTTAATATTAGCATAGAGAATTTATCACATAGATACATGAATGAAAGAAAATGTAAAAGCAATGCTAATATGATGTATTCAAAAATAAAATAGATTTAGTATAATTACTATTATTATCAAAATTATTTTTTAATTTTAAAATATAAAAACTAATGTTATGATAAAACTGTTAAAGTTTGACATAAGTCTACTTCACAAAATCAATTCACCAATAAAATCAATAAATGCAATAACAAATTAATTTTTTACATTCACAAACTCCTAACCTAATCATACCTGCATAAACTTATCACTCGACCACACTCTAACTCATAAATCAACTACAATTTCAAAATATTTCAAATTTACAGCACGTTATACAATATCGTATGACTAAAAATAAAGAACATGACCTCCTATTTCATTGCTTTAATCGACCACTTTGTTTACCATATAGGAAGTATATATTCCTATTCTATCATAATATTAATTATTTCTTCTTCCTAATTCTTTTTGGACTCAGCACAACAAATCTTTACTTTCAAATAAAAGAGAATTAGTCATCACAATTGTTGTAAAAGTCAATTTTGGTTTAGGCATTTTTTTGCACTCTTGATTATAGATCTTGCTATTGTTTCAATGTTTTTTCTCAAATCAATGTGCTACCAATAAATCTATAAAGATTTCTCAATCCAAATCTCTCACCCTTTATGATCATAAAAGCACTGCTACCAATTCTTATGATTTTATTTGCAATATAACATATATAACCTAATGAATCCAATATATCTAAGAAAATTAATTTATTTTCTAAATTTATAAATTTACCTTAAATCATGTAAAGTTTTGACATTATTATCTTGCATTTCAATCTTTATCATACAAATGTCTTCAACATCATTCCTCTTATCATTGGTTAGCACTTTAACTTCTTTTTTCTTTTCTTTAAATGAATAATTTTTTTTGAATAAATATAAAATCAATAAGCAAAATTCATTAACCACCTATCACATAATGGATTCTTTGTCTCTTCCTTGTAATTATTAATCATACTACCATTCAGACTTTCACAATCATATTCACTATCATTGCAGACTTTCATCATAACAATAATCACATTCAAATTTTCAGATACATATACATATTCACTACCATTGAATACTTTTATAATCATATTCAAAATATCATATACATATTCATTATGTTTACTTTTCATTGTAGAAGTTTCAGCTTTTCCATAACTTTTTTTTAATTATTTGGACTCTTTAAAATTCTTCTCCATTTACTTACAAATATATTGAATAAGTCTCATCTGGGGACAATAAGAATGCTCTCTTTTTAAATTGCTCACTTGTGATCTTGAATTTGATCTACCTTGTCTTTATAATTATTTTCATGTGAATTATTTCTATCATAATTGGAACTCATAATAAAAGATCTACCATTTAATCCTACTAGTTAGCTTGTTAAATTTTTCTTGCTCTAAAATGGCCATAGTAATATCCTTCATTGTTAATGTTTTTTTTAATTGTCAATACTATTATTTGACCCTTATAAGATGTGGAAAAAAACATAAAAATGATAAACTTTTATCTTTAATTTTCACATCCAAGTTAACCAACTAGACAATCAATTTATTAAGTGTATTAATATGATTTCTAACATCTATGCTTTGATCCCTCTTAAGATTATGTAATTCTTTCTTCAAATATAGTTGGTTTAGTGATTTTGACATACAAAACTCTTTAAATTTCACCTATAGACTATTAAGTTAGACTTATTCAACATATGATATTTTATATTAGAAGTTAAAGGCAAATGAACTATAGTTTTCACCTTTTATTGGAGCTCCTCCCAACCATCATTCTTAATAGTTTTTGGTTTGACCATGTCCAATGCTTTAAATAATCCATGTTACATAATGATATTTTCACAATACTTTGTTATATGCTAAAATTATTTTTTCGATTGTATGATTCCACCTCAAACTTTGATTGTACCAAGATGATAATCTTTGATATCATAGAACCATGACTCTAATATTACTGGTTATGGTAACATCGCTAAATTAACACATGCTCCTAAGTTGTGGAACTCAACTCATAAATCAATTACTACAAAACACTTCAAATTCATCACATACTCTACTATACTACACGATTGAAAATAAAGAATATTATTTCCCTTTTATATTATTTTAATCAACCACTCTATTATTCTAATAAGAATTGAACTATTTTATATTTTATCATAATATTTATTATTTCTTCTTTCTAATCCCTTTTGAACTTGACATAATAAGTTCAAATATCAAAAGTAAATGAAATAAATATAAGAACTGATTGAAGCAAATACCAAAACTGAATGTTAAACATGAAAATTATATGCTAAATTTGTTAAAAGAAAAAGGCCAGCCACCTTAAGGCATAATGAAACTATAGGTATGATGTAGCCTCTTGTTACACTTATTAACGCCTTTTATGGAATTATTTATAAGTTGGAAGAAGCTCCTAATACATTTCTTTTTGAAAATTTAATTAACTAGTTAGAATTGCATTTGACAATGGGTAACATCATCTTTCCAAATCAAATATGGGATTTATCAAAGGCTAAATGCATCCTGAGGCCCGATATTATAGTCATTTTTGCTATTGAGCTCATAAACTTTAATTTGATAACATTAAACCCCATGACTTTTATTTTTAGTTGATTTGCACCTTTTTAATAGCTCCTTCATAAGAAGTTGGGTGAGAACATATAAGCGCTATTAAATGCGCGTAAGAACAAAATATTATGAAGCTCTTGTACTTTTTCCCTATACTATCATTTCTGCTATTAAGTCTTTGCCTCAGTATATTTATATGATTTAAATTTGTATTTTGATAAATTTTATAAAATTTTAACATATATTTTGAATTTAAGAAAGAGAAAATTATTTTTAAAAATGAATTGATTTTTTTATCAGAAAACCATTATTTATTGATTGATTTTTCTAAAAATGTTAAACACTTAAAAGAATATATATAAAAAATATTTTTTTACGAAATGAAGAAAACATTATTTCAATTGAAAATATTAACATTATATTTATATTTTTAATTTCTCATAGTATATAATACATATTCGATCATTGAATTACTAAATTATTAATAAATATAAATGCAAATTAAATGTCTAGTAATTGTGTTATTTTTTTTATTCTATTAATCAGATTGGAATTTTAAAAATTTTAAATAGGCTCAAAAAATTAAATATTCTCATAATACTATCCTAAATAGATATTCAATATTAATGAATCGATTAACTTAATTTTTTAAATAGTACTTTATAATAGAATTTAAAATTCTCGTAATATACAATATCATCTTGTTAAATAAAACTGAATAATAAAATTTTGACAAATCAAAGTTCGTGAGGTCAATAGGAGAAATAGCTACAGTACAACGGCCTTAGGATGCATTTAGCCTTTATCTTATTTAAGAACTAAATCTTTCAAACATGGTTTTACTTCAAATCTTAGGGGCTTGCTTTATAAATAAGCATTTGGGGAAGGCTAAAAAATAAAAGTGAAAAATAATATAAATATATAATTTTAAAAATTTTATACCATATATGGAGAAAATTATAAATTTTAAAATTTTAAAGGGGCAACATATATGATTTTGAAAATAGTGTGCAAAATTTATAAAGCAAATATATAATTTTTAAGATTTTATATAAAATTTATGGATAAAATTAATAACTTTAAAAGTTGAGGGTATAGTCCCCTTACCTCTTATCATAATATCCTTCATCATGACGATGGTCTACATCTTATGCATGATTTTTCATGGATTTGAAAACTTCCTTATATGCTATAAATACAACATTTTACTTAGCAAGCCTTCTAGGATTGCTTGCTTACCAATAAAGTTCGGCATTACAGACAATTATCAAATAATGCTATTATGATATATGTATTCAACATGAAGAGGACTCTCTTCATCTCCTTCACGATTGCTTGGTGGCTTTTAAACTGTGGCATCTCACAAGATGATTATGACTCTTTCTTTGATGTATCTCTTACCTAATGATTATTGACTTAGTGAAAGAAAATTATTTGTATTTCTATTATGAAAAATATTTCATGGAATTATATTTTCATTACTAGATTGTGGGTGCTTTAGAAATCAAGGAACTATTTCATTTTCAATGGTATACTATTTGTTTAGGAGCAATAATTAAATACGATTAGAAAAATAGTTACGAAATATGGGCTTTATAGTTTGGAGCATAAATCATGTAAGAAAGAAAAATTAATTCATTGATAACCGCCAAGGAGGAGTAGGTGAAGTTTAATACAAATGGAAGCTATTATCAATGGCGAAATTAGAAAGTATTTTCAAGGGGCTCGCTATAAAATTTAAAAATTTTCAATGAAATTAAATAAGTATTTAACAACTCAATCTTAATAGATTGATGTTACTCAATCAGTTCATAATTCTAAATTCTCATTTTGCAATTCAATGAGGATTCCCTAAATTCTAAATTCACAATTCATAATTCTAAATTCATAATTCAATGAGGGTTTTCCTTCATTAGCACGGTAAAACTATATTCCCACATGTAAAAAGTTAAAATTAGATTCTCAAAGAGAGAGTTAAACCAAGAATACCACATTTTAAAATTTTGATTTTATGGAATTATTAAACATATAAGGAGAATATGCAACAAATGAACCATTCCTTATTATTCAATTTCTACTTGTTCCCTACTACAATTGCAGGCTCTTTCACTATTTCCTTTAGTAAATCCACCACTTGATCCCTTCATATCAAAACATCATACTACTAATACTTTCTGGCCAACTCAGGTATGTTGTATGTATGAACAAGTAAAGAATAAAAACTCATCAGCATTTGAGAAAAAACAGAGCTCATTTCTCAACCAGAAGGCAAAATGTCAAATTAATATGGTCAACACAACAACCATGTGAAACAATCAAACCAATTTTTTTTTTCAATCTCAATTACTAGTAGTCTCTCATGGTTGAATGCTAAAGATCATTGTTTTTCTGAATTTTGTATCAAGTATAATGAACTATGCTTTCAAATTCATATGCAGTAAAAAATTTTATCTCTAAACTATGCACACATAGCATTCATATGATCTAAGCTACACCAAATGGTCTTGAATAATGCCTTAAAGAATTTGTGTAGAGTCATTTTTGAAATCAAAGATGAATGAATACTGAAGTTCCTCCAATGAAATGTAGAAACACATGAATGAGAATAATAAGAAAACCTTCTCATTGCATTATAAAATGTACTTTGTAACCTCTCCATGTCTAATAATTATAGCGTTCTGGCTTGAATGACAACCTTTCAAGCCCTTCAAAATTTTAAACTTCAGCTTAATCAAATTGCTTTAAAGTAAGCAAATAGTATGCAGAGATTTCAGAGAAAACCATTAATGACAATGACAGAGCGTACTTTACCAAAAACAAATCATACAATAGGCAATAGGATTTCAGCTAATGAGCTACAAAAATGGTATCAAATTAGATAGGGTTTTTCCATATTTGACCAAAAAATGAAGAAAACAAGCACTAAAATACAATAAAATTGAGTAGATGGCGGCAAAGAAAAAAATAGACCTCAAACAAGTTCAACAACAAAAGAACCCATAATCAAAGCCCTAAAAGCCACAATTCCTTTGAATGCAAACCTTTCCTATTCATTACATAGTTGCTTCCTTCAACCAAAAAGCACAACATAAACTATTAACATTAAACAAACAAACAAAAATACAATTCAATTCAAGAAGTGATTAAAAACACAAAAAAGGATAGCATTAAAAAAAAAAAAAAAGGAAAGCTTAAAGAGAAGCTTACTATACTAAGTTGGTCAATTAGGTGAAATAAATTTGGTGTTGGTGGAATTGAAGAGTTTTGATCTAAGAGAAAGCAACACAACAAAGGAATAAGACATTGCATCCATAGCCCAAACTCTTTCGTAATTTTTTTTATTATTATTATTTTTCATTTCATCAAAACGGTGTCATTTCACTAACTGGAATGGTGTAGTTTTGATGGAAAAAAAATAAAAAAATAAAAAACCTAAAGTGGGTTTTTTCTTCTTCAACAACCCCCTTTCTCCATTGATCGTCAGCAGCAGAGGTTGCGTCTAGCCCCTCTCCTCCTCCATTTGGTAGTTTTTATTCAGTAGGGGGAGTTTCAGCCCATGCTAGGCTCCTAGTATTAATTCCCGATTCTACAAGTGCGGGGGTCTATTATGTAACTGATATGACAAAGGTGGCTAAATTCCTTATGATTGTTAGAATCATTAAGATAACTTTAATAGAGATATTGGATCTATGTCAGGATTTGTTACTTGCTTGGTAGAAAGGGTTTCAAAGAGTTATTATTAACATAGATTTCATATTGGCAATTCATTACATGCACCAAACAAGTTTACCTCATCATCTATTTGCCTTTATTATTAAGGACAACCAAGATCTTCTCGAAATATTTGATTTGTGACTTTTAACACATTTGACTTATGAGTTTCAACACGTATGGCGCAAAGAAAACTAATGGGCAAATCACATGGTTAATTTGGGACATTCTAATGCCATTGATTTAACTATTATTAAGAATATTTCAATATGTTTTCTTTCTTTTCTTTTTGAATGTAACCAAAAATAAAAAGTATTTCTGCCCATTTGTTCCCCATATATAATTATTTATTAGAAACTGATAGATTGTGTTTGGATATATTTTTATTCTTGATATTGATATAGAGAGTTGATTGTATAGATATAGAAAGTGAATAAAAATATTATAAAAAATGTACCAACAATGTTAATATAACGTATTTAACAATTAAAGGCAATTTAGTATAATTATTATTACTATCAACATTGTGTTTTACTGTTTGAAATAGAAAAGTGTAAATACAAAAAGTGAATGATTACAAATACAAAAATTAATCCAAGCAAATACAAAAAGTAAATGTCAAATTTAAAAATTACATACTGAATTTGCAAAATAATAATAATAATAAATGTATCCTAAAATACTTGCTAGGAGAGCATATGGATCTCCACATATTAGTGGTTTTGGAGAACTAAAAGTTGAGAGTGGAATAAAAGAGAAGACTATTAACTATGGTGCAGAAAACCCCGTCATTTTCCGTATCCAGACTTGGAAAGAAATGGAAACCCTGAGATAAAAAAAATGTCTGCCCCAAAAATAGGTCAAATTGGGTTCTATTTGTAGAAAAAGAGAGAAGTTAGGCCAGTAAGTATACCCCATCCATTCTCATCAACATGGGGGTTCTTCAAGCCATCAAGGATGATACACATTCATTAATTTTTTTGGTTTACATATAGTTAATCCAAAAATGTAAATGGTTTGATCTTTTATCAATTGACGAAAATAAAATTCTTTTATTTCTCTGCCATTGCTGATGTTGGTGGATGTTTTTCCCAATCCTTAATTCTCACAAGAAGCATCATACTAAAACATGCTTCACATCGTTTATGTGATTTTCATGTTACAGTTTGGTATTTCTTACTCACTTAATACTTATATAACGTAAGTGTTTAGCTCCATAGAAAATGAATGCTCCACTGCATTTTATAACTATTGACAGTAATCATAATTTAAATTTAAATTCAAATTTTTGCATATAAGTGCAATTCTAATCCAAGCTTCAAAAATTGCCAAACGGCCGCAAGCATTAAGTCCAACTCATGTCACATAAATTTCAGCAGAAATTGCACACAAATACATGAATTACACTAACATCACACTTAATGTAATTATTTTAGCATATTTTAACAATTTTTAAAGTTTAAGCCAGCATACAACACTCTTTCTAAATGTACATTCTCAATGATCGATACAGGGTATGAAATCTCCATGTTTATGAAAGCTTTTGAAAAGAGGACGTGATGGGTATGCAGAAGAAGTCTGATAGCAGCCAGGCTAACTTGATTGATCTCTATATAACGCATAAATCATAGGTTTTGGATTCAAGTACTCTCTCCACTGAAGTAGTTATATATATTTAAGGGAATGGGGCATTGAGAAAATGGAGACTGTATATGTACCATATACTTTGTGCAGCTTAGACCTAATCAATCTTTCAATAGAGAATACATACTAAATGTGGAGGAAAATCATTAGTCAAGTGCCAACTTATTAGATGAGAAAAGAAAAAACATATGGAAATCAAAATTAAGGATTAGAAGAAGATAGCAATAGATTACATCAAATCATAGATGTCCAATAAAAAAAAAAAATCATACTAAGATCATCCCGTCAACGAGTACTTAGCTCCTGTGAATGGCTGAAACTGTTCTTTCTTTGAACTTTCTGCTTCAACAACCACACCTTTAAATTTCCTTATGTTTTTCTTCTCATCTCGGCCTTCTACAACTGCAGCAGCTGTTTAGTGCTCTTTCTGTTCAGAAGTTAAGTCATGCCCAGTTGAAGATACTCCATTCAAAAATCTACTCGAACCTGTGAATGCCACGAACTTTCGCTCCGCCCCCATGTCTGCTACCTCTTCTTTTGCAGGCTGTGCAGGTTTTTCAGGCTCTTTGTAATCCAGAGGAAGAGCAAACTCCACCTCACAATCTGTATCGATAATGCTAATAGCAAAAGATGGCCTGGTTTCTAAGATATTGATGTAGAACTCTTTCTTGTTATGGTTGATCTTTATGGTATCCCCAGTAGTCAAACAAAAGAACTTGTTAGTCAAAATTTGTTCAAGAACATCTTTCGGGTTACGAATGTCTAAGAAATCCATGGAATGGGGTTGCAGCTTTATGTAAGTCCTATTTTCAAGATTTTTGTTTCTGATATGTATGAGATCGCCGTCCTCCAGATGCATAGCCTTCATCAACCAATTTGGCAACAAGACCGTGCCTTCTTCTGCTGTGAACTCACTAACTCCACAATGAGATATTTGTGGATTGTGTTGGTTTTCAATTTCGAACAGCATAGGGAAACTAATTCGCCGGCTTAACAGTTCATCAAGAGCTGACAAGGGCATTATAATCTGATTTCCCTCCTCTAGATGCGTCTTCCCCATTAAAGAGAGAGGATAGCAGAAATAAAGATGATCGAATGAACTGCTTCCACATTCAATCTCGTTCCTATATTTATAGATGCTGCTCAGCTCATCGTTGTTATCCTGCCAATTACCCTGCTCGCTCACATGATAATTGTTGTTATGTTCATCTTCGTCGTGGGTGCTATGATTGCTGTTGCTATGCTCATGTTGCTCATCGGCATTATAATCCTTGTTATACTGCTCGTCCCCGTGGGAGTTGTTGTGTTCACTATCTAACTTGTATTCCTTATCAACGCTATAGCTGCTCCAGAATTCATCATGGGAGTCATCGTCTGACTTGTATTCCATACCATCGGTGTTGCTGCTCCTGAGTTCATCATGGGAATTGTCATGTTCATCGTTATCTCCCATGTAATCGCTTCCATATTCATACATGATGCTACATTCTTCGTCCTCGTTACTATCGAGCTCATTGTTACTGCCTTCGTTGTGGTCGAGACCCCATCCATGATTGAGTTCGGTGCTATTACCCTCACGGACATTACCGTGGACAAAAGCAGAAGAAGACAAAGAAATAGTAGTCTGCCGAGAACCACTATCACTGCTACTTCGATTGTCCTTGGAATAACTCTTCTTCTCATTAGGTTGGCAAACACGTTCTTGAACGATCTGATTGTGGGTATCATCACTAGTTTGGTTATTGATGTTTAGGTCAAAATCTTGAAAGGTCTGACTGACGGATTCATGGTTCTGGTGGGCAGTTTCATTCTGCCTAGTGTTCATTATAATCTCTGCGAGGAATCGTTCTTCTACGATATGATATGTAGGGCTCGGAGGAGATTAAAAGGTCGGTCTTATATATTAGTAGTCCTATACCGAGTTGGAGTTGGAGCGATATATATGTTTATCTAACGATCCATATTTATACATTGAAGGGTTAATTATAAAACAACCCTAATTAGGTTTATGCATTTTAATAAGAAACCGCCATCCTTTCACCAAGATTCCAACTCCAATAAAAAAAGGAAGTGTTATTTTTTCTAAATAAGCATCATCAATTCAACTCATAAAAATTAGTCTTAATCTAGTCAATGACATGAAGAGCTTGAAAGTACTTTCATGTCAATATAAAATTTAACTATTTTTCAATCCTGCTTGGAAACTCTGATTTTGAAAGAATTTAATAAAAAATATTTTCTATTTTAATGATTCTTTGATTTGAAATGCCTATATTTAAAAGAGTTCAATTTTATTATTTAAAACATGATTTGATAAAAAAAATCAAATTAAGAGAAAAACTATTAGATTTTAAGAGAATTTATTCTAATTCAAAATTTTAAACAAAATTATTCCACTAATCTTATAACTTAAATTGATACTATATTTATTTTCAATTAATAACGGTATTTAAGAAAATAAAATGATTTCAATTTATTATAGATTTATTCTAAATAATAAAATTCAATTGAATTCTATCAATTTTAAAATTTATTTCAAATAATAGATTTCTATCATTAAAGTGAAAGAATTATATTTAAAAAATTCTTTTTTTCTTGCATAATTTATTCTAAACGAAGCCTTTAAGTCTGTTGAAAAGTTTGTCCCCCATATCCAATTTTTTATGTAATGCAATATAATGTGGTATACAATATAATTTGTGTTTATTTTTCAAATATAATATGAAAAAAAATTTTGAATTTTATTTTTATGCATGAAACAAAGGGGGTTTCTCAACAAGTTAATAGAATTTCATATGCAAAAGATGTAGATTGCAAGTATTGTATTAACTACTCGCTAATTCATGTATTATGTGAATTGTAAAATGAAAATAATATATAAAAATGTCAAAATAAATATAAAGTAATTATTTTAAATTATTTTTTCATTTAATTTAGATAAATAATTATTTTTATAAAATTGTGGATATTTTATTTTTTTCTTGTGTGTCATCTTCCCTTTTTCTATTTTTTTTGTTAGGTAAATATCTGTATTTTCTTTTTTTTAATTAGCTATTTTATGTTTTGTAATTAAGTAGTGTGATATCATAATAGTATCTAACTCCTGATACTTTACTGTCGAAGTATTGACTTAACAAACCATAAACACTCACTATAGAAAAGTTTTAAGATGGAAATTAATTATATATAAATATATTTCAATTTAAAATATATTGTTTCCCTATCAACTTTGGAAATAACAAAAAAAATCTAAACAAATTGAAAATAAAAGAAATTAAAATTTATGAAAACCTTTGGGTCATCATAAATAAGCTAAATATAAATTTTTTTAAAAAATATTATTTCTATTTCATAATATCTGTCATTTTAGAAAAAAAAATTATTTCAATATAATTGTCATTTTACATTACCAATGTAATATTACTTGCTTATTTGTTAAATTTACCCTCATTATCATCTTTTCTCTCTCTTTTAATTAAATACTTTCTTATTAGTACTTGTGTAGAATTTTAATTGCAGACAATTAAAGATATATTAGTCAATATCAATTAAAATTATTTCTAATTGATTATTTTCTTAATCTACGTGTACAACTTTGAAAAGACAGATATTATGAAATTGATGGAGTAGATAAAAAATTTGAGAGTGGTGTTTACAAACATGCAACTTAAAAAATGAAGCATATGTTAATTAAGCAAGTCTATTTTTTAAATTAAAAAATACTTTATTTTATTCATTTCTGTATAGTATTTAAGAAGTTTATTAAGTATTTTATTTTCTATTTGTTATTATGTGGCTTATGCTTTTTGTTTCAATAAATTTTTTTAAGCAAATAAAATTTTTTAATTATTGTTAAAAATAGGAAATAAGAAAAATGAAGAAGTTTGGGATACGGAGACGCAATAATTTTTCTGATCTCATAACTATGTTAGAAAGTTATGTTTGACGGATAGAAATTTAAGAAAATATATTTTATTCAAAATAGAAAGTAATACACAAATAGGAAATAAAGACTGTTTAAGAAATTATATTTTATTCAAAATAGAAAGTAATATGCAAATACGAAATAAGAACTGTCGTATTATGAAAGAAAGCATTGGAATTTAGACTAAAATCTAACCTTCAACGTCTATTTATAGATGTTTCTCACAAATTTAAGAATTTTCTTTCTATTTTAATATTTTTAACAGAAAATTAAAAAAAATTGATCTGACAATATAATATATTCTAAAACATTGAATTGTGTAACCCAATCATGAAATTAAATAACGAATATTTCGTAATGTAACCGCCATTATATGATGATATTTTGGTCTTTCATTAATATCATGACCCTTATATAACGGTCAAAAAATTTATATAATTACGTAACGATAACGGTCATTATATAATGGTAATGATCTTTTCATAACAGACTATATTTTCTTTTTTTTAAAATTTTTTTCCTGTTTTATTTCTTTTTCATTTATTTCATTTGTCAAATCAAAACTTAATTATTTTATTTTTTAAAATTTTTCATAGATATCATTACAAACAACTATAACCGCGATTTAAATAAATGAACAAATAGCTTCTTAAATGGTGTACTATCGTGTAAAACAGATTCTGACACTAGAATTAGTTATTATATATATTTATGATTGCTAAATGGCATAGTAAGTTTTATAAGATGATCCCTTCAAAAATTTCACTACTTGACAACAAATCATGTTCGCAATACTTCACATAATTTTGTTTTAATTGTCATGTAGCATAGTCACTTGGACTTCGAAATCATTACTCGATAGGTTTAAAGATCGAGCATGATTCTGTTCAGTCCGACTTCTAGTGTAAAGCTCCTTGCTCCCAAGATCAGGGTGGCCTCAGGGTGTTTTTAGGAGCACTTATCCAAGCAGTACCAGCAACGGCGAATCTCCATAGCGCACTAACGTGTTCTGGTAAAGCATATTCAATGCCAACACGAGGCCCGACAAGTATGTTTTCAGGCTCCGGGCCATCTAAGAGTTCTAAACCACCTGGGGCACATTCATTTATTGAAAACTACAGGATTATATAACTTCCATTAAGATTTATGTACCGTAAAGGACAAAAAAAAAAAAAAAAAGGAAAACATACCAGGTAAATAAAGGGGATGGTTAGACCATTCTGTTGAAATCCCTAATGCTTGACCAATCTAAATGCAATAAGGCTTAAACATTAAGCATATTCAAAGCCATGACAACCCAAAATGCAGTTGCAAAACAATCAAATAATTTCTAAATTTATGGGGAAAAAAAAATCAATTTATGAGACGGTTTAAATCAATTTATGAAAAAAATTTCTCATACAACATTTGGTTTGGTCACTAAAGTTTAATTTGAGCTAGGAGTGATTATACATTTTCTCCCAGATCAGGCTAATCCACTAGTGGTTGATGGCAGTCATGCACAAAGTGAATGGCTCTATCGACTTGTCACTCAAAAAATTGAGCGTCTAGCGTATACCATAATACACACTTAGTCCATGTGTTTTTAAAAATATATTATTAAGTCTCTGTTTTACCTCCCTTTAGACCTCAAGGTCTTCCATCCAAATGGAAGTTAGAATCTGTCATTCCAAGTTCAATGTACAAAAATATCCTTACAGACTAAAAGAGATGTAATTTCCAACAGAGACTAAATGTTTGTAATTTCAAAATAAAATGGACTGCATAATTGATAATTGTTGAAATACAGGAACAAAGTAGTTGGCCATTTCTAAATTACAGAGAATAAGTAGTTGATACATTGAACTTTGACAGAAAAGAACTTCCTTTTAGATGGAAGGACTTCAAAGTCTAACAGAAGAAAAACAAAAAAATTTAATAATATATTCATAGAAACACAAGAACCAAAAATTAATTGACAGCTTTTATTTTGTAGTGTGTTAGATAAAGTTTACTACTTGTTAGGGCTGACTGTATTATAAACACTGTCATTTTATTTCTGAGTACATGTCCCCTCGCCCCTTCCTCTCTGAAAAACAAAAAAAATGGTGAGTGGTAAGCATATATGTCTTTTATTGCCATAACTAGTTCAATTAGGTTATATTCATATAGTTGACATCGTTGACCCCATTTCCTTCCGAAAGAGGCATTTTCTCAAGCATTCTTTTAAGAATAATCAGTAATGCTATAAAAAATATATATTTGTGGACTTCACTTGCATGTACTTAAATGAGTTAACAATTCATGAATAATCAGTAATGCTATAAAAAATATATATATATATTTATGGACTTCACTTGCATATTCTTAAATGAGTTAACAATTCATGAACCTTAATTATAATTAATCAACAGTACTCCATCAAAGCAAAAACACAGTAGACAAGGAAATGCAATACTAACCTTCCCAGGCCCAGTAAGAAGTACAGGCTTCTCAATTTTCTGACCTCTACGCTGCTGAATGGTATCCAATCCTGTATTAAGCTCGAGATGATTTAGGAAAGACAATAAGACAGTGAATTTTTTAGGAAAGCTTTCTTCAAGATATGATTTTGGAATAACAAAATGAGGTCCCAATATAAGATCCATGAATGAACAACTAAACTTCACGAAGAACAGTAGCATCCTAATGAGCTAAAATCTTTGAAATAAATATGCTTAATTATTCATGCTCCTCAGTATTTATAATCTAAGCAATACAAAACAAACAGTATGGTTTAAGGCCAAAAGCTAAAGTTAATTTCAATATCTAGCAATAATTATTTCTTGATTTTCGAGAAAATTTCTTTCAAGCAAAGTGTAATCCAGAGCTATTTGATTGGTTCCACATTGTGGTTTGCAATGATTTTAACTGCACTAAGATTGTTATTTAGTCATAGAATGTAGCTTTCGAGCCAATTTTCTTCCATTCAATTCTGTACATGCTTAACTTTTTGTTTTTTTAAGTGCTTAAGAAGAAGAACTAAAACCATCCATTGAGACAGAACACTAACAATCATTTGTATATAAAACAAAAAGAAGAAAAAACAACATAAGGGCGAACTTTAAATGCAGCTATACAAATACATCCAAAGAAAATTACCATTAATAGGAGCACAAGACCGTATCAGGACCGCAGCCCCAACTCCTTCCTTGTCAGCAACAACATTAAGCATTGTGTGGAGACCATAGCAAAGATAAACATATGCATGCCCTCCCGGTCCAAACTATACATCCAGATAAACAAATCATATGCCAAAATCACCACCAACATTCAAATTTCAGAATTATTCACTATCTAAAAATGGCATAACTATAGCATCTTACAACTGGAGCTGTTCTTGCAGTAATGCCAAATCTACCGTGACAAGCTGAATCATTAGGTCTGTAAGCTTCAACCTGTATCATCACACTTTCAGTACAGTCAAGAGACAGACCTTTTGCATTTTGACATATCAGCTCATCGTGCATTGTTTGAGCACTATTCCAAAAACACAGAAATCAAAATAATACCAAAAATGTTTTCCTTTTCCTTCTTAAAAAAAGGATCATGGCTTTTATTATTGTGTTATCTCAGCAATCAAACAAAATCGTGCACACAATTTCGACTAAATAATGAAAAATCGATGACTTAAAATATCTACTTTCTCTTTCAATTTTATATAACTTTCTCGAGAAACAAAGTAGATATATATATTCAATTAAGTCACCTCATAATACCAAAAAGGGGGGAGAGTATTTTCTTGTTATTTCAGCAACCAAACAAATGGGTATACAATAGAACCAATTTTGAGACCCAAAACCCAAAATCTCTACTTTCTGTTTCAATGGTCTTAGAATTTTATCGAGAAACGAACACAAAGGGTAAGTACCTCACCTCAGTAATCTGAAGAACAACGTCGTCTCTCCTCAGGAACTTGCCCAGCAAGCGCGGGGCAAGATCAAGAGCGTCAATTTGAAAGAATTCGGGAGGTAATCTTTTCATTTCATGAACATGTAGTATTGGGTTTGGAGACCAAAGAGTTTTGGGTTTGGTCGTCCTAGACATGATAGTTACAGATTTCAGGCGCTGACTCGGCAGAGTTTCTGGTTCGTAGGTGTCCGTGTCGGTTTCGCTGGGTTGAATCCGCTTCATGGATTTGGCAACTCGCTTGAATCGATGAGTCCTCTTCATTTACTTGTTGGTGAAAAACCGAAGTAGCAGAGACGTTGAAATACGAGAAAGGAGTGGGCGTTTGGTCTGCAGAATTGACACCATGACGAGTCTGCGCTTTTGGCCGGTGTGATCAATTGATTGTTAGTGTCCCCTCAAAGTGGGTCAGCATTTCATCGGTTGGATTGGATTTATTCAGTTCTTTTTTTTTTTTTTTTTTTATTACAATCAAATAAATTAAATTTTTTATTTTAAAATTAAAGTGAATTAAATTAAAATTTTAAAAAATTAATTAATTAAATTTTATATACTTATAAATTAAAAATTATATACTTATAAATTAGAAGTACAGCCTCACTTGTAGGCTATCCACTAATCAAAAATTACATTAAAATATTGTATTTAATTTGATGTGATTGCTTTAAAATTCATTTAAATTTGATTTTTTTAAAATTTAATCAATTTAATTTTAAAAATTAAAATTGAATTAATTAAATTTTATTAAAATTTTAAATAATATGATTTATAAATATAATTTTATTTTAAAATATATTTTTAAAAAAATTATTTAAATTGAACTAAACTAATTAAATTAAACTAGATTAAGTTCAATTTAATTTATTTTGATTTTTATAAATTTAAAATTTGATTAATTTGATGTTGATATTGAAATCCATCAATGAATATCTCCACTTTCTAAATATTAGTTTTAAAATGAAAAAATAGTTTGTGACGCAAAGACATGAACACTGTGACTTTAACAATTGTGGTTATTTTTTTTATTTTTATAATTATAGAATTTAAATAAATAAAATGTACAAATATAATATATAAGTTCAATAATTATTATTAGAATTATGTATCTTAAAAATAAATATTAAATAGCTGTATTTGATTATTTTTATTTATATTATATGTTTATAAAAGTAAATATTTAAACACAAAATCGTCCTTCAATTATTTAATTTAAAAAATCTAATCAATGATAAAATTAATTATTTGGTTAATTCAAGTTATAATTCTTATTTTTTTAGGTTATTTAAGATAAATTTGTCAAGTTCTATTTAAATAATATCTTCAGCGCTATGAAGTGAATAAAAATATAAAATATAATAATAAAAAATAAATTTTTCTTAAAATAAAATAATGAACTGATCAATTCATCGGCAATGCAATCCACACTATCCATCTCCTGTATTTCGACTACTTTCATTTCATATTCACTGCTCCTTAATTTCCTTCCAGCATAGAGAAATTATCTCAGACTGCAATCGCATCTACCTTTCATCACCGAGTTTGTTGCAATTTTTTCACAAAGCATAGCTTCTAAATTTTAAGTTACTCAAGTAATTTCTCTATTCGAGTTTGAGTGCCAAAATACTCGATTTAAGATGTTCTAAAAATTTAATCGAGTTTTGATACTTTTATCCTTTCATCCATTATATATTAATAATTTTTATAAATAATTGAGTCAAAGTGAGAAAATCTAAATTTTAAGCTCAAATAGAACTTAATTCAAGTTTGAATTTGATGTTTCAAAATTTTAAAATAATTAATTGAATTTAATCAAATCAATTCAAGTTTTTCCAGTATTTTATTGAATCAAACTCAAATTTTAAATTTTATAATCAAATTCAAGCTTAACAATGTTGGGGTTCAATTGATTACAATTCTAAAGAGTATCTTTGAGTGACTATTATTAATCGACAAAGCCCTATAAATGTAATAGATTATACGTTTTCCCAAGTTGCATGAGAAGATTTTAATTTTGCAAGATAGTGTTTTTTATATCATTATTTATTAAGATAAATAAATAATGATAAATCAAAGGAGAAAAAAAATATTTTCTTGTTTGCTTTTTATCATTATTTATTAATATAAATAGAAAAGTTAAGTTTAATTTTCCTTTGAAAGAATTTTTTTCCTTTTCATGTCCTTTATTTAATTGAAATAAAAATATTTTTTATTAATTAACCATTATTTTAATTTTTTCTCATTCTCTACACTATTCTCCTCTTATATTGTTATCATAAATAAAAAGGGCAAATAATATAAAAAAAATTAAAATTAAATGTGATTTTCAAATATATCATAATATTTTTATTCCCTACTAATAAAGTACATAACTTTTACTTTTTTATATCTATCCTCCAGCTAGATAGTTAGATTTCTCAACTTTATAATTGGTTCAATTAGATCAAAAATTAACTTTTAATTTCAATTAGAATAATATTTTTATTTTTTCAAGTTAAATAGGATTAATTTTACTAAGGAATATAAATATATAATTTCTATTTTATTAATAAAAATAATTTATAATTTCTGAAATAATAAAATTTAAATTTTCAAGAAATTTGAAAAAAAAAATGAAATCAATAATATTTTTCTAGTCTAGAAAATTTTTCACAGTTTCCTTGAATCCAAAAATAAAAAACTTAAAAATCAAATATTTAGGCTCTGTTTGTTTCAAGAAAAAATAACTTGTCTGAAGAAAATATTTTTTGAGGAAAATATTTTTTGAGAAAATATTTTTTGAGTAACATGTTTTGGTGTTTGGATTACACTACAAAAAATATTAATTTTTTTATTACAAGACTACAACAAAATTTAGATCATAAATATTTTATATTTAGACTATTTATTATTTAAGATAAAAAAATATATTAAAATAAAATTTTTCATGGGTCCCACCGATCAATGGCAACCATTGCAGTCAATAATGACCGGTGACAGACGCCAATAATCAATGATGATCAATAATAATAAATATATGTATTTATATCATTTATTTTTTATTTGGATGAGTTTGTCAAAATCTAAAAAATGACTTCATGTTTTTAAAATGGGAATGCATTTTTTAAAAAAATGACTTTTTTTTTCTTTTGATCAGGAAAATATTTTCCATTCATTAATTTTTCTAGATGCACCAAACAGAGAAAAATATAAAAAATGTTTTCTTGAAAAATATTTTCCGTGAAACAAATTGAGTCTTAATATTCTATTTGTTTAATAATTAATTTAATAGCACTAATTTTTAAGTTTAGCACAAGTTTAATTTATTCTCATGTTATTTAGATCTAATTATTTTTTCAAGCAACATTAAAAATTAATTTATTGTATTTTTTCTTGATAAAAATAATTTATAATTTTAAAATAGCAAAATTTGATTTTAAAATTGTTTAAGAAACTTTTAAAAAAATAAAATCAACCAATATTTTTAGGTCTAAAAAAGTTTTCAATTTTTTTTTTCAACTCAAACAAAATAATATATTTTTTAACATACTAAGAATCAAAATATAATTTTTTATTCTTTTTAGTTATCAAATATTTAATATCCAATCATTATTAATAATTAATTCAATTGAATTTAAACAATATATATTTGTAAAAACTTAATATAACCACTATACCATAGTATCTTTATAATCACATCTAAAAATAATGGTTACACTGAAATTTATAACTTAGATCTAAAATATTAACAAAAACACAAAAAATTAATTTTTCGCTTCATAAAATATTAGACCTAAATAATTTGAAAATGAATCAAATCTATGCTAAACTAGGCCTAAACATTAGTGCTATTTAAATTAATTATTAGGAATAATAGGATATTAAGTATTTGATTTTTAAATATTTTATTTTCAGGTAAAAATATGAAAAAATTTTTTACTAGAAAAAATTTGTTGATTTCAATTTTTTTTTAGTTTCTTTAAAATTCAAATTTAATTTTATTATTTCATAAATCATAAATTATTTTATTAGAAAAATATAAAATTATATTTTATGTTGCTTGACAAAAAAAAAGATCTATTTAATATAAAAATAAAATATTATTTTAATTAGAATCAAAATTAATTTTAGATCTAGTTGGACCAATTAAAAAAACCGAAAGAACCGCATATTTGACTGGACGATATATATAAATAAAATTTATACACTTTCTTAATAAAAAAAAATAAAAGTCAAAATATATTTGAAAATAGCACTTAACTTTGAATTTTGTTGAGAATGTACCCTAAATAAAAGTAAGATGTCTGAATTATTTCTAAAAATATAAAATTTTGAATTTGCAATCCACTTTCTGCTTTTCCGATTAAAAATTTAGTTGAAACGTGATTGGAAAATAACAACTCAAAAAATTAAAAATTTGGTATTAACTATTTTAAAATAAAAAATTAAAAGTTCTATAATTAAATTGTAAAAAAGGTAATATTTCACAAAAATCATATAAAAGTCAGAAATTTCAAACTGAGTGAAAAATCATAATGAAAATTTTCCATGAATTTCTAAACAATAATTGAAAATATATTGCAAATATGTTTTCTTTAATTATTCTAAAACTTCAATTCACATAATTTTTAATTGCAAAAAATTGAATCGTACTACATATAAATTTGAATTTAAAAATTAACCCACCTTGAACATATTTAAGCTTAACCCAATTTTAATCATTTTTTATCCCAAAATTGGAGTCAATTTTGATCAAGAATAAAGTGAGTATTACTTATCTCATTTATTAATTGGTTAGTCCATTTTTTTTTCTTTGACTTGCAGAGTAATATAAAAAATCCACTCCATCCTAATATAATTATAAATATTAATTTTTTATTTGCTATCATTATTATTTAAAATATAATTAATATATTGAAAAGTGTAAACAAAAAGTAAAAATGAGTTTGAAAAGGATAAATCTTTATTTTTCCCTTTAAACTTAAAAGTAATGTCCAATCATGATTAATTTTTTTGGCCAAATTAAGACAACTATTTAAATTTAGTTCAAATATGTTTGATTGTCTACTTTAGCATGTGAGAAAATAACACCATTATTATAAAAGTGTGAATAACGAAAAATAATACTTTCTCAATTAAAATAAATAACTAAATTTATAAATAAGCAAACTAAGCATCAACCACTTTTTATTTTCACTTTTTTAAACACTGTTTTGATTCTTCAATGATCTTTAAAAAATTAGTGAAACCTTAAATAGTGATAAAAAGTAAAATTAAAAAATTTCAAAGTAACCTGAAGGCGCAATTCAAATGATGGAAGAAAATTTAGAAGAAAACTTATAAATCTTTAAATGTTGTAGGAATTGATAATAAGAAAGGATTAAAAGAAATATGAAAGCGATGAGGCCGAGTTGAGCTTATGGCTCAAAACGTTCTACAAGTCTTTAAATGTGACCTGAGATTTTATTGCTCTATATTCTTTCACTGTACAATATATATATATTCCCTAATTATTTTTCTATTTACAAATCAAATGTTTTACATTAGCCCAATTATATATCTTATAAATAATAGTATTATTTAATATGTTAAGTTTATACAATGACTTGCCATCAAATAAGGCATAAACAATATAATAACACTATTAATTGATTCATACATGTTTTAATGTGTTCAGTTTATTAACACTATTAATTGATTCATACATGTTCTTATTTAGAGTCATCAACAATTGACTTCTTCCTTTTTTTAACCTTTCATCGCAAAAATCTTTTATGAGCTATCATTATTATATCCTATAAACAGACATATTTACTTGTAAAACCCATAACTGTATTACTATAGCCAAACTTAAGAACTTCTTGCAATTGAACTTGTAGAATCGTAGAATTTGAACTAAATGGCATTTGCAATTACTGATGAATTCTCTATGAAAGAATGGTGCGTTACAAATCCCATGTGATCACTCATAAGCATAATGAATATATGTTATCTCCAAAATTTGACCTTGTTAATATGTTTACGTCAATATCTACTCATGAAAATTCGAAGAATAAAAGATTTTAGACTTTTTTTAGAGGTAATCATGAGAGATTTTTTTATTAATCCACTTTGTTGCTCTTAACAACCTGAACATATTACATAGTATAAATTAATTACTTATTTTACCACCAAAGGAACAATTCTTTTATTGTGATTGATCTTTACTGATGTTTACTTAATATGATATTTAAAATTAATTGTGCTTCTTTATTTGATCAACTTGTCCATAATTGAAGTTCAACAATATTTTAATATCACCAAGTGAAAGCCTATTGTTTGAGCATATATTAGTTTAGTAACAGATATAAATTAAGTATATCACAGAATTAGCACCCGATTTTTTTTATCTTTACTATTCTTGATGCTTGCATTTTGAGTTTCAATATAAAAATGTGAGATGTTTTGTCTAATATAATAGTATAGCGATGATTTATATGGATAGTAAAATCTAAGAGAATAAGAGAATTCAATTGACTTCAATCTAGGTCTACTTTAATTTATTTTTTGATCCCAAAACTTATAATAGTCTGTTCATTATTTATTAGGAGCTACCCTTTATTCTTTATTCTTTAGAACTACGGTATAAGAAATATTTATAAAGCTACAACAAAACTCACCCTTCAATCCTTTATGCTTGATTTGTATCTAACATTAAACAAAACTCTTTCACTTAGCTCACATTAAACACATTTTGGCACAAATAAATCATTTGCAATTCCAATTATGCTCAATCTTAGCTTAATCGTTAGGTTATTGTCAAATTTAATCTTAATTTTCCCCTAAGGCGAGTACCCCTTTCCACTTCTTTAAAATTTGAATTAATATAGTCCAAAAATAGTATTAACACATTCAAAAATACTGCTAAAAATGAAAAGTTATAAATAAGTTGCAAACAAGCTTATTTTAAGTGATTTCTATATAAATTACATTTATTTAAACTTCTAACATGCATGACTGAGATCAACCTCTATTTCATCATTCTAACCCTGCTTTAAATTAGTATTTAAGCCAATTAAATAGTGCAAAAACTTACTAAAATTTTAGTCATGCAAAACATATTGCATTTAGGATCATACTAGGTCATTTTGTCATTAAATCATATGCTTTCAATTCCATTTCATGTAAGGTAATTTTTGAGCGAACTTAAACACTAATAACCATAAATTAAAATTACTTTAAAGATATTAAAAACTAAGAACCATACATTAAAATTACTTTGAAAAATATTCAAATGGTGTATTTACTTGTTGAAATTTTAATCAAGATAATTAGTCTATAATTAGGTCTTTTTAGGTCCCTTTCTTAGCTTATTGCATCCATTCATGTATTACTGTAATAATAATATGGCCAGTTAAAACCTTGTCCTGAACTGAGGTTTAAGACCTTTAAATATCATAAAAGCATTGCATTCCATAGTCTAGCAAAACTAGACTCGAACTAGGGATTTAAAACTTTTCATTTTCTTGCATACAAGTCCAATTCGACAACACATCTCGTTCATCCCTTAATCCTAGTTATTCTATTATTTTGTTCACCATGACCTTAGTCATTTTAGTCTTTAATTTATAGAAATTATTGTTGAAAAATTAATTTAGTATTCTATGACTTATTTGTACACATAGTTCACAAAATTGCTTAAGTAGTCATTTTACAACATCTTATGAAAATTGATTCTTAAGCCCAGTTATGTAATGACTTATTTTTCATTTTTATCCATTAATTTCATTCTCAAAATATCAATAATATTATTGAATTAGAAAGCTTCAAAATAGAATTTGTAATGTTAATTTCCCTCTTAAAGTGGCTACCCCTTTCAACTTCTTTAAAATTGAACTAATACAGTCTAAAAATTGTATTAACACATTCAAAAATGTTTTTGGAAATAAAAAATTATAAACAAGTTTACTTCAAGTCATTTCTTTATAATTACATTCATTTAAACTTCTAACATGCATGACTGAGATCAACATTTATTTCTTCATTCTAAATCTGCTTATAATTAGTATGTAAGCCAATTAACTAGTGCCAAAACTTACCAAAAGTTCAGTCATGCAAATAGATTGCACTTAGGGTTAATTAGGTCATTTCAACATTAAATCATATGCTTTCAATTTCATTTAGGTCTTTTTCTTAGACATATGCATCCGTTCAAGTATTACTATAATACGAATGTGGTCATTGTTTTAGATTAAAACCTTGTCCTAATTTTAAATATCACAAAATCACTACATTACATAGTCTAACAAAACTAGACTCAAACTAGCAATTGAAACTTATCATTTCCTTGCATACAAGTCCAATTCCACAACACAACTAATTCATCCCTTAACCATGGTTATTTAATGTCTTTATTCACCATTACCTTAGTCATTTTAATCTTTGATTTATAGAAATTATTGTTGAGAAATCAGTTTAGGATTCTAAGACTTATTTGTGCATATTATTCATGAAATTTCTTAAGTAATCCCTTTACAATATCTTATGAAAATTGGTTTTTAAACCTTGTTATATAATGACTTATCTCTCATTTTTTCTTTATTAAATTTCAATCCCAAAACATCAATAATATTACCGAAATTAAGAAGCTTCAAACCATAATTTGTAAGACATTCTTAATCACGTCATAATCAACTAGTCCATCATCCAAGCCTTCTACTTAATTAAATTCAACCTTCATTCTCTAATTATACTTAATCATCTCTTAACCTTTTTTCATTTATTTATACACTTTGTTGATCATCAAAATCTATTAAATAAAAAGTATTGAAAGAATAGAACAATAAATGATGCAACCCAAAACCCATTAAATGAACCAATTGAAGCAAGGTTTAAATTCCCCTTTTCATTATTGATATATATGCTACATAAATATTTACTTTTAATTTCTTGAATTATTATATTTATTGATTTGCAATTCTCAAATACTTTAGGTGCGTAACTCTATGATCAATCTTATATATACGATTTAATCTAACCTCGATTAGTGTTAAAGGATATGGCTTCGGATAAGAGTTGGATTGGGATTAATAATTTTAAGGACTAGGGTGAGCACGAGAATCAAAGATTTTCAAATTGGACCGAATCGTGCTCACCCATAGTTATATTTATTAGTGAATAAAAGTTATACACACACACACACACACATGTGTGTGTGTGTGTATGTACTAATATTAAACCAAACCTAACTGTCTCGAAAAAAATATATGAATCAAACTTAACCATCCCAAATTTGTAGGAAATCGAATTGAACTAGACCAAAAATTTGGGACTGTAACAGTTTTCTATTTTTAAAATCTATAAAATTTTGATTTGATCCCAAAGATTTATAAATCTTCGAATTGAACCGAACTGTGATTTCCCATAATAAGGACCTTGTGTATATATTCAAGGAATATAATGGTTTCTAACATATGCATTCATGCATTCCTCAATGGGCAATGTTATTCCATGTCTTTGTATTAAATGTAGAAATTTGATTATAAGGATAAATTTGAAGTTAAGCATTACTTGTTAAAGCATGAGATTCTAAAAAATTATACTGACTGGTATTTTTATGGAGAGTCCCCTAATCAAGAAACTAATTACAACCATGAGTTTGATATGAATGAAGAGTCTGCCTTTAGTGATGATATGATCAAAGTTAGTGAATGATATATTTGGTACTTCAAATATTAACATTTGTGCAAATGGTGGCTCTCATTCTTTCAATTTTAATGAAGCATTTAAGGGAGAGGAACTTACAGAGGAAGTTGTTATGTTTTATCATTTACTAAAAGAAACTAAGGAGAAGTTACATTCAGAATGTGAACTTCAAAGTTATTTGTTATTGTGAAGTTACTTTATTTAAGGAGTTTCCATCAATGGAGTAATAAATCATTTAATGATTTACTTGGTTTATTAAGGAAGATTACTCCAAATAGGAAGGAAACTTTACCATAATCATATAGCAGTGCTCGAAAGCACGTTAGGGTATGAGCCTTTATTATGAGAAATATGATGTTTGCCAAAATCTTTATACTCTATATTAGGGCCATTTGCTTATGTAATTTCTTACTCTTCTTACTAAGTATGTAGATTATCTAGGTGTAAGTCTTTTAAAGGTTAAGACAATAGTAAAAGAATTCCACATAAAGTGTTTGTAGAATTTCCCTCTACAATCGAGGTTATAAAGACTTTTTATGTACAGTCAGATTGCCTCAGCTATGCATTAGCATAAGGAGAAAAAAATTAATGATGGAATAATGTAACACCCTATTGATAGTTCTGTATGGAAAACTTTTGATGACTCACATAGCTCTTTTGCAAGTGATGCATGTAATGTAAGACTTAGTTTGGCAATTGACAGTTTCCAACCGCTTAGAAACATGAGCTTTCAACATAGTATTTGGCTTGTTTTTCTTATACCTTATAATTTTCTACATTGGATGTGTATGAAATAGTCTAAAATGAAGATGTCAATGTCTATACCTAGGAAACATAGTCCAAGAATGGGCATAGACATTTTTTTGCAACCTTGATAATAGAACTAAAAGAATTATAGAAAGTTGGGTTGGAGGTATTAATGCACATAGTAAACAAAATTTCAAGTTGCATGCAGTTGTTATTTAGAGTATCAATGACTTCCCAGCATATGCAGACTCATCAGGGTGGTCAACAAAAGGTTGCAAGGCACTTACCATAAACATACTAGTGCAAAGCACTTACCCAGTTCGAAGAAGATGTGATATATAAATCACAAACAATTTTGCCTCATGATCATAAAATGGCATAAAGACACTAAGTTTGTAATGGCACTAGAGAGATGAGAGAAATTCTGATACCACTAACAAGCAATGAATTATTGATAGTGACAGATTCACACATTTACCTTTTAATCAAAGTATCAAAAGAAAATATGATGTTGAATAGTTTTGAGAATTGGAGGGAAAAGGTATCTTTTTTGAGTTACCTTATTGGAGGACACTTTTTATCAGGTGTAATCTTAATGTTATGCATATTGAAAAGATTGTGTCCAATAATGTGTTAAGGACAATGATAAATATTAAAGGCCAAACAAAAGATACATTGAATAGTCATTATGATTTGGTTAGTTTAGGCATTATACTTGAGCTCCACTTAGTTGAGAATGGAGATAAAGTGTTTGTTTTAGTGGTTTATTATGTGTTATCTAATAGTGAGAAGAAAGCATTGTATAAGATGTTAGTTCATTGAAAACTCCTGTGGTTTTCTCTCTAAAATATCTTGATGTGTTATTATAAAGGTATGAAAATTATATGGAATAAGGAGTTATGATTGTCATATTTTTATACAACGATTCTTCCTCTTGTTATTTGTGGTTTTTTGCCAAAAGATGTATATAAGACACTAGTTAAGTGCTTTCTTTAGAGATTTATGTTGTAAGATATTAGATATCACTAATATGGATAGCCTCCAAAGTAAAATTATTTTGACATTAAGTAAGTTGGAGATGATATTTCCAGCATCCTTTTTTGATGTTATAGTGCATTTAGCTATTCACTTGCCTAGAGAAGCGAAGATAGTAGGACTTGTTCAATATAGATAGATGTATCCAATTGAGAGACATCTACATAAACTAAAATCATCTATTCGTAATAAGGCAAAGCTAGAAGGTTCAATTATTGAAGCTTACATAGCTGATGAGTGTTTAACTTTTTATTCAAGATATTTGGTAGGGATTGACACCAAATTCAATCAACAATCACAAAATGATGATGGCTTTGATGATAATGCTAGCACTACTAATCTACAAATATTTTTTTAAAAAAAAGCTTGACAACCATTACGAAGAGGTGAGTATACCAATTGCTTGAGGATGATTGGAAGCATAAGGCACATATTTATGTTCTTAACAATTGTGAAAAAGTTTGGCCCTATGTTGAGTAAGTGTTTTATATTAAATAATTAAGTTGTTACTTTCCATCATGCACTCTAAATGTTGCTTCACGCCAATTAGCTATGATTATAAGAAATACAAAAATTTGTTACCAATTATGATTTATGAGAGCTAATGAAACACCATAACACCAAATTCCCAAACTAGTTATTTGATCATGTATGTGAATTTAACCAAAATTCTTAAATATAATGGCTAAATTTATTCTTTACTTATAATTTATGTCAAATTTTTACACTTAAACATTTTGCTACTCCATTTGTAGGTTCTTAAGCTACATGGACAAGGTTCCATATCTAATGATATGTTACATCAAGCTGATGATCCTTTAACACATTATAAGTGTTGTACTGGTTATATTGTTAATTGTTTTCACTTTGATATAATATATCGTCAGAAATATAAAAGTAGTCAAAATTTAGGTGCATTGTGAAGGGGGCAATGATAATTCTCCTAAAATAGTATTTTGAAAGTTTAATAAAAGTATGGAAACTATAGTATGTAAGAAGGAATCAAATCTATCTCTTGGGATTAGTTATAAATTTGATGATTATTTAATCACAAATGTCAACTCCAACTATCATCTGAAGACGAAGGAGCCATTCATTTTAGCTAGTCAAGCAAAGCAAGTTTTTTCTATTTTGGATCCAAGAAATCCGAATTGGCTAGTTGTGATGAAAAATCATCCTTGAGATCTCTGTAACATATTTGTGCAAATAAGGGATGATGGTATTCAAGTTGTTGAAGATAACAAAGTATTTTAAAAGGAGGATAATGATCCATATGGTTGTGCTAGAAGTCCATTAAACAATAGTGAAGTTGTTGAGTTGAGTAGAAATGATGTTGATAGCTAAAGAAATGCCTATTGAAATTGAAGAACAACTTAGGCAAAATGATCCAACACCTACATCCTTTGATAATGTCGATGATGCATTTGTCGAAGAATCTGTAAATAATAGTGAAGACAAAATTGAAAATGAAGAAAATGATGATGATTAAAAATGGTGATATAAAACATTTAAAAATGATTATATTTATATTATATTTATTTTTTTTATTCAATGTATGATGACATTCTTTATGAGAAAGACATGCTAACTTTTATAAATTTATTTGTTGTTGTTCTAGTTTTGATAAATGGTAGGCATTAGAATACGTTAAACTAATAGGAGGAAATTGCCTTTGGCGCTGAAAAAAATGTGTAACTAATTAACATGTATCAAATGTGCATGACCACTTTTCTAATGAGACGTAGCCACCTTCCCAATCCTATTCTAGTCAACTAAAAATGCTTTAACTAAAAACTGTTGCCTATTAATTCTCATTCTAGTAAGGCTTTAATTTATTTCATATACATATAAGTTAACACCTAAAATATAACAATATACACAATTTTTATTTGCTATTTTAGAGATTGAAGGTAAGTTTCTAGGGCTAAAAATAATAATGAGCCAACTGATGTCATTGGCACCTGAAAACTTTTTTTACCTCAAAGACAATCCTTTTCTTCATTGATTGTAGGTATCTGATATATTATGATTATACTAATATATTTATCTAATTATTGATTTTATTTATTTACTTTTTTTATTTTTGAAATGAAAAGTCTTTGGCTAAAAAATGTTTGTCTCTAATATATAAATATTCTATGATTGTATTATGTTACAAGGTATACTTAATAACTCAGTAACACAAGCATTTTTTTTTTTATTTCTTTATTTGTTGATAGATGCAAGGAGGCAATTTTCAAAGGCTACTATTGAGTGACCTTCATGTTATTAATACTCATATCCAACCTGACTTTGAAAGATAATATCATTATCCATCTGTTGCTGGTACACATTTACTTACTTGATTGTGATTTCTTTTTTACCTTTAATTTTTATTCACTAATTTATTTTCTTGTATTGTTTTGCTCTTGATATAGATTGTAGAAATTCATAAAATATACAAGGCAACCACTATATAAGAGTATTAAGATAAAATTATTTTTTTAGTTATACTTAATTTTGTTAATTATAGAGTTTAACTATGTGTTATTATGTAAATCACATATATTAATTACACCATTTTGTACAACAATCATACAAGTCCTTCCTAGTTTTGCTAGTCAAAACATTTATAATTCAAAATGAGAAGCAATCTTCTCCTTCTTCACCAACTAGTAGTATAGTAAATATCTATTTAATGATTTTGTTTTTGAAAGGTTGCTAATAGTGTACTAATTGTATTGGGTTTTGACCAGCTTTATTGAGGTATTCCACTAGTAGTATAGGAGTGTACAAGGGTATTCTTGACAATCTAACAAATGAAAAGAAAGGACAAGTTTTATTATTATTATTATTATTATTATTATTATTATTATTATTATTATTATTATTATTATTATTATTATTATTATTATTATACCTCCTGGAAGATATTTTAGACCTATTGGAGTACATGGAAGAAAGTTGGCTTCTTAGTTAGGCTATTATTTTAGGTCTTGTGGACCACCAAAGTGTACCACGGTTTGCTATTTTACATAGATATTGATCTGGTTTATCGAACATAGTTTAGGTAAATTAACTTGCTTTTTTTTGTTTGCTTAAAAATTAACTAGCAAGGACCATAAATTTTATTTATTTATTTTTATTTTATGAATAATAAAATATAATCTAAAACCTCAAGCTAGGACAATTTCCTAAAACATTAAACTAGAACCTCAAATTACACTTTATACAATTTATAGAAATTGTCTCACATTAACGGACATTGAGTTTTAATCCATAGGCTAATCTTTACGTTTGTAGCTTACTTTTCAATTAAACTAAGAGCTAACATACCTCTAAACAGATGAGTTTGTATAATCCAAGCACACTCAAATTTATAGGGTATAAAGAATAAGAAAAAATTTCATTGCACTCATTCTTTAAAAAAAAAAAAAAAAGAATAAGATGAATTTGGGAGCAATTATGAATTAAGGAAATTTAAGTTTTTTTTTATTGACAATTAAAATTGCATGTGTATTAATATTATTGATATGAAACAAGTTTATTTGCCTTAAATTCCTAAATTTATAAATAAGAGTGAAATGAACAACATATAAGAGCATGGCTACCCCCCTAATTCATATTCGCACAAGTTTAAAGCAAACAGCCAATCAGTGCTTGAACATGATTGATTACTTACAAATTCTCTTAATTTCTAGTTGAAGCACCATACATCCACAATTATACTACTTAATCTTAAATTCTTAATTGGTATAAATGACAAAACATGACTTGTGTACACATCAAAACACTACTTGTCCATCCTCACATACCATAAACATATTAATTATAATCATATTGCATCATGAACGATTTAATTATAATTATCAAAGAAGAAAGCAATACAAAGCAACAAAGGAAAGGGGAAAAAAAAAAAGGGAAAAAGAAAACCCCAAGTTCCAGTTTAGAGAGTTCTATTTGGGTAGTCCCTAGCAAAACAGCCATAAGTTAGGATCCAATCATTGGATTAAAGTGCCATTTTAACCATATAAACAAAACTGATAGGAAAACAACATATCCAAAAATCAACTACTTCATGTGGTATGAAACTTGATATATGAATTATTTAAAGATGACTGCCCAGACTGAACCTCAAACAAAATTTTAAGGTTAAACAAATGATGATTCAAACCAACCCTTAATCCCCTAGCCAAGCTTCCATCATCAACATGTGGACAATTTATATCACTTAATAACACAGCATTAACCATACAAATTTACTCAAGCAATTATCATTTAAAACTACCATTTTACTCAATGATCTATAAACTGTCATGTAGGATACATTTTTGAGGTTCTATTCAAAATTGTCTAAAAAATTCTAGGACACTTAGTTTAATAATTATCTTTTCCAGATCACAAGAACTATAATTTCATTTTCATTTTTTTATTAGGCTTATGCCATTTGGATGAGTGAGTAGGGAGGTACAAATAAAAACAAAAAAAATACAAAAAGGTCAATCTACTAGGACATATTGAGCATGAAAATGTATCACTCAATTTGACTATCGAAACAACATAATTAGGTTTACCTCACAACTGAAGAGCTTTAAAGGACCTCTTAAAGTTTCCACAAGATTAAACCATGCCTCATTTGGGGTTACAGAACTTTCAAAATGCTTTAATCAAGAGGACAATTGCACAGGTGCCAGAAATCAAAAATTAAAAATCAACTAGTCACAATAATTTAGCTTAAACACAATTTCCTAATAACAACCATTACAATCAAAACTAAACAGCTAACAATTTACATCAATAAACACATATCAAGCATTAGACAGTGTTGAAGTAAGGACTAATACGTTATTCAATTCAATTCTCCAAAACCTTGTCTAACATGTAATTAACAAATAATGTTCAAGTTATTAACCTTTGAGAAGAAAATGCGGATATCAAAAGAAAGAAGGCTAAAATGGCGCTAGCCTAGCCAAAATCCACATCAACATAACTTAAGAAAGCTACTTTCAAGGATTAACCATCTAAACCAAAATCTTTAACCTAAATAACTCCAAATCACACAACTTTCATATAAATAGAAAGCTTAGAAGATAGAGTAAAACATTATGATGTTTGTTTAAGCTAAAATGGTTGAAATTATAAACATGCAAAGTAGTCTCAAGTTTGAAGATAATGAGTAGTAGACATGACGGATATAAGAGGAGAGGAAGAAGAATTAGATCGAGTTGGGTATTGACTTGGGTACGAATTGCAAAACCCGACTTGGGTATTCTTAAAATTTTCCAAATTTAAGTAAAATAAACTCAAACACACATTTCCAGTTTCACATGCATTCTTTCAAATACCTTTTCTACAATTAATATAATAGAGCCATAACTAAGTAATTCAATATTAAAAATTATCAGTAAAAGCATATATGAAGGATTCAAGGTTGAATCACAAAACCCATCATATAAGAATGGCATACAATCAAGGCTGAAGGATGTTAAATCATAGCATGTCATGGAAAGGAATTTCAAAGGCCTTCAAAGAAATTGATTTGAGCTTTTAAAATTGTTAGCAAAAATTTTTTTGGTGAACCGTAACGGAGATGAAAATGAGAAACTCAAAAAAATGAAATGGCATAGGATGAAAATAGTAGATGGGACAAAGGGGGATGGATGAAGATGAAAAGCTCAAAACAAAGAATGGAATGGCTGAAAATGAGAAATGTAAGATGGGAAAAAAGGGATGAGAACTGGTAGTGCTTATTCATTCACAAATGAAGAAAGCCTTTCTCTAATGTAACTAGTAATAGAAAAGCTACATATTCAGGTGTCACAAATAGGTGAAATGATATAGGCTGAAATAAGATATAATATATGAGCAAATTGGTTTTCTATTTTACTCTTTTAACTTATTAGTAAATCTTTTTCAATTTTTTTCTTACATTTTTTTTTTTTTATATAATAAGAAAGCATTTCATTACCCGCGAGAATGGTCAATATCCTGTACCTGATGATCCAATGCACAAATTAGTAGGGAGTTAAGCCAAATGGACAGGTTATTAGAACGACCTGCCTGATTCGAGTTTAAAGCATGTGTTGCCTCAATCCCCAAAAGCTCATTGCCAGAGATGAGCCTCTTGGCAACAAAAGCACTTTGTTCCACTGAAACCAAATTAGGAAGAACAGACTTCATCCTATGACCAGAACTTTGGAAACTAGCTTATACATCATGTTACACAGGCTAATAGGGCGCAGATCAAACATACTACCGAGATTCGGCACTTTAAGGATCAAAACAATATGAGCATGGTTAAATCCTTCAAGAAAAGGCATACCATTTAAAACAGACAAACAACCACTTATGGATATAAAATGAACCAGGGAAACCATCCGGACCTGGAGCCTTAGAGGGGTCCATTTGAAATAAGGTCAAACGAATCTCATCCGCTTGGAAAGGTTAAAGTAACAAAATCAATAGGACAGTAGAAACCCTCCTCCGAATACTAGCCAAAATCTCATCATTAATCGTCAAGATACCGTATTGGAACAAATTAGAAAAGTAATCAGCAGCTATTTGTCCCATTGTGTCATACGAAGTCTGCCATACATTATTAGCATCAAAAAGGCCATTAAGAGAATTGAACCATTTTTTTAGCAGAGGACATAACATGGAAAAATCTACTGTTTTGGTCACCCTCTGTGAGCCATTGAACTTGAGCCCTTTGCTTCTAATAAATTTCTTCTTTCTCAAGTAACAAATCCATCTGACTATTAATCCGCAAAATACTATCACTATTGGGATTCGGTGATGTGTTGAGCTGCTCCAATTGTGTTTGATAAGCTTTAATATCTGCCATAAGCTTGCCATACTTCGATTTCCCCACCATACTTAGATTTCCCTAACCTGCTAAGTCACTAAAACAGGCCCAAAGCAAAGCCATAATATCATGGGAACCCAAATAATTTAGCTACAAGGTTTGAATTCAATCCCTGCATTCATCACCCTGAAGCCATAATTGCTTGAATAACAAATGTCTCTTATTGTTGTTGTACCCAGATTAAGGATTCCAACACAAGAGGATGGGCGAATGATCAGATGCAAAAGCCTGTATATGATAAACTTATGCTAAAGGAAAAGGTTAATCCAAACATCACTTCTAAGAAAACAGTCCAACCATTCGTTAACAAAATGGTTTGTGCCCCTGCTTCGCTCCCAAGTGAAAGGGTGGCCTACAAAACCTAAATCTTGAACCTCACAGGACTCATTTTTTTCTCTAAATCCATCTAACAAAAATATAGGATCAGGGTGGCTGCCATTCTTTTCATGTTCATAAAGTAAATAGTTAAAATCACCCCGAATACCCAAGAGAGAGAATGAGTAAAAGCTAGTGGTTTTAATAAGCCCCAAGGATCGACTCGCCTGCTTCTATTTGGAGTGCCATAAAAGCCAGTAAATCTCCAAAAGGGTTGGAGACCACAGGTAACTTTGGCATCAATATGATAGTCCAAATAAGATAAAATATTAACCTTAATAGAATTCAACCACATAATACCCATACCAACACAAGAAGAAAAAAAACAAAATTGAAAAGCCATGATCCATTTTAAGAGTTCTCCAAACCTCATCAAATTTGGAAGCATTACACATTATTTCAATTAAAAAAAAACTGGGAGTCTTTCTTTAACCAAAGACTATAACTGACGGATTGTAGGTTGGTTCCCAAACCCCCCCCCCCCCCTACAATTCCAAATTAAAAGACTAATGATGAAAGGCGAGACTGGTGACCAGTACTCGCCTTTAACATGTTTAAATTTTAGGGTCCTTGAGAACCAGAAGAGTGAGCAAAAGATGCCTCAAAAACCCCTGCCAATGCTGCAACCTGACCATCACAAACCTTTTTCCTCCTCTTGGTACCTACATCACCTGACTCAGTTGCATGGCTTGCATGAGGCTAGATAACGTGCCTATCAGCCGGTGCATTTGAATTGGAACCAACTTTAATTGTCTTAGTTACATCATGAGTAGCATGGGTTATACCAGCATGAGTTGTACCATTATACTCATCCCAACCTTGACTTCGGATCCTTCGACTTCCAAACCTGGACTCACTACAAAATTTCGGGTTACAATTACTCTCAAAGTTGAGCTAAACTGACGAGGTTGTTCCATCAGAGTTGGATTATCCACTAACACTGCATACCTTGTCTCTGTGTGTCCAATTCTCCCATAACCAAAACAAAAATTCAGTAGTTTTTCGTACTTGAAATCTAACCAGATAGAAGACCAAACCATTTTGAAATTCATGCCTCGAAGCAATGGTTTGGTAATATCAAGCATAACCCGTATACGCATCAAACCATAACTTTGAAGAGCTTTACTATCAAATTCCATAAACTCTCCTGTAGTAGCCCCTATAGCCTTTGCCACCCCATCTACCTGAGCACGTGGTGGAAGATTGGATGCATGAATCCAAAATGCAACCTAGTTTATGGAAATTGATGCGGTGGGAACTATCCCCGAATAACGAGCCAACACCAAAAGTTATTGTTTAAATTGTCAAGGACCATTGTACAAAACCTGCTTCATGTCCACTTCATGAAAAAAGTGAAACTGGTACAAAGAATTACCCTCTATAGCAAAAGTCATACCCTTAACTAGTTGCCATATAGCTACCATTGTGTCATGCATTACTTGAAAATTCACAGGTTCATTGCCCACGAATCTGCCGACAAACACCAATCAAAATGCGCAATCGTTTGATCACTTTGTTCTCCATCACCCTCTCATTCAACTCCCCTCCTCTTCCACAACAAAGAGGTTCAGATTTCTCACAGTGAACTCTGGATCTTCCATATTTAGAAACAAAAACCTATATAAAGCAAGAAAAAAACCCTCACAACTCAACAAGGAGGGAAAACCCTAGCCAACGACTAATTCTAATAGGGACTTTTTTCTTACATCTAATAAAGTAATATATCACTAGTGTCCAAATTCCTTAGTTTGTTTATATTTACATTTTTATTTTTCAATCAAGCGTCTCAATTATTATTTGTTTGCTAATCAAGTGCATTTCACTTATTTGAGTTATTGGCATGTTGATTAGAATAAAATGGGTTCACTTTCCGCTATTAAATATGTTGACATAAATTATTTAAATAATAAATGCTCACCTTTCATGTGAATTATACGAAAATGTGAGCATTTCAATCAACAAATTTCACCATAAACTTTAAAGAAATTTATTGCAAGTATGGTTATAAGGGTTATGCAGTAGAAAACTAGGATTTATTTTTATTATTTTCCTTTTCGATAGATAATTGCAACAAAGAAAGTAATAGGATTATTGTAGTATTTTCTTATTGAATTGATAAATTAAATGCTTATAAAAAAATAGAAATTTAAGGTGATATAATTTGAGAAATTTTTATTTTAAATTTCAAACGGTTTTAGAGAAACTACCAATTTTTTAATACTGCCAAAACTTAGAAGCATTAGAGAGATAAGGGTTAGAATTTTTTTTAAAAATATTTTTATCACTTATATATACTATTGCAGCTTATTTACCGTATGTTCGAAGAAAGAAAAAAATACTCATCTCTAGATTAAATTTAAATATAGATTATTTATTTATTTGCATTAAATGATCATACTCATATGTGATTCATGTGAGAAGTTAGTTTTTTATTCATGCCATGTCATTATTAAGTTAATTGAATTTTATGATATGATTATTTTGTCGTGAGTCTTGATACTCCTGAAATCAAGCAAAATTTAAGTTTTACTGCTTTACTGAAATGAAAATATTGTATCGCAAATGGAAATACAAGATACATAAGAAATACTTGAAATCCTCGAGCAATAAAGAGTAACTGCAAAACATTCCTGAAGGGCTGACTGAAAAGGGTTGGAAGTTAATGTTTAACATTTTTTCTAATCAATAATTTGTGGTAAATTTGATCAATTATGATTTTATAAATGTGGTATTTCTTTGTATACGGTCAAATAAATAAATTAAATATATTAACCATTAATATTAATTTTAATGTTAATGTTGTGCAGGCTTCAAGTTAAACAAATACAAGAAATCGCGCTAACCAAAGGATTATCACATCAACTAGATATATTCCTTTTGTGCAAGTAGAATATGATATGGTAAATAAAAAAACACTTAGTTTAATTATCAATAAAAATATATTTTCATCATTTTCTTCATATTCTTGTATTATCCATTTTCAGATGGATGAAGAGCTAGGTAAAGTACCAAATATTTTGAAGTTTGGATGGCCACATATAGATTTTTAAATGAGGAAGACTAGCAACGATGACATGGTGAGGAGTCAAAAATGATTTATGCGAGTATCTTTTATGCAATTTTGATAATATTAACTATATTTTTATTGTATATGTTGTTTACATATTGATGTACGATTTTATATCTTCTAGGAAGAAATGCAAATAATTGAGAATCAACCAATAGTTGACAATGAACCTATACATAGTCTAGATAACGTTCTCAAGAAGGTATTTGAAATAATATCAAACATTATTCGTGATAGGGAGATTGGGATATAAAGTTACAATAAGAGGAATAGCCACCATCTTGAGAAATCAAGAAGTTGATAAGTTAAGAAATCAGGTACAACAATTAACTACATGCTTACAACAACATGAAAACATTAATAGAGAAATTCTTGGCAGACTTGTTGGATTAGGTTGATCAAACCTAAGTCATAAGTCTCTTTTGATCTTGACAATAAAGATTGATTAGTTCTAATATTTTATTTAAGTGTTGTTTTGCAGTATATAAATTAGTTTCTCATTGAAAGTTAGATGAAAGATTAAATTTATAACTTTGAGGAAGACATCCAAATTCGCGGTCAGGAACCTGTAATTCGCGACCGCGACCTTGCATCAAGGATGGATAAAGTTAGGCTAGAAGAATTCGCAGCCCCGATTCAGCTAAGGAAAACTTGATTGACTTACAGAGGAATTCATGGTGGTGTTCGTGTCCAAAGTCGTGACAGTAAATTTCATAGCAAATAAGAGGGAACTAAGTCTGCAACCAAATCACGCCAAGTGTCTAAGACAACCTTTGGAATATCAAAAATCATGAGGGTGAAGTATCTATCACGACCACAATTCAAGAAAGTGTTGTCTCCTCACTAAACAGAAGAATTTGCGGTCTTTGTCGTACCCAAGAAGGAATTAAATTACAACCATGACTTTTGGTTGGTTGGTCAAATATAACGACTATATTTATTGATTGATCAATGGGTGAAGGACACGTGGACTAACAGTTAGACATAGAACGAGGTTCTCTGCCGAGATTTTGGGCTTCCCAACATAAATTGGAAAATCGCAACCGTGAAATACCAGTCACGACAGCGACTTCTGTTTGACAAACATTGAATACAAAATCTATCTAGCTTCCTTTGGAGATTTAGACATAGTTTGTGAGTAACGTCACTTTGGTGGATGTTGGCTATAAATACTCTACCAAATAGATGTTATCATTAAACACTTTTGTGATTAGATTGAGAGTTAGCCTAAATTTCCAAAACTTTTGTAAAGGTTGAAATGTGAGTCTACCTAAGACACTTGAGAGAGGTTGTGTATGCGTTTAGAAACACAAATTGTAAAGGTTGTGTGTGAGCCATAAAACACAATTTGTACAAATTAGGTATGAGCTTGGAAACACCATTTTAGTTGAGTGAAATACCAATTGTAAAGAATTAAAAAGCATATATAGGGTTTGTTAACACCCAAACCACTATAAACATCTTGTGTACTAGTTCCCCACTCCTTCTTATTCATCTAATCTCCTTACCCTTCCTCCAAAATTTTTAATCTCCCACCAATTCAACCCCCCTTTTTAATGGACTAAGGCCAATAAGACTTAACCAGATAATGCCCAATACATATTCGATCAACTTGCATATTTTAGTAAGTGTTTGATTTTTAGATTTTCAATTAATATGTCATAAAATTATTAAAGATTTTTTATGTTGTAAAATTATTAATGAGAAAAATAAAATATTATTCATTTTTAATTATACCTTTTATTCTTGTAAACATTTGCAAGATATTTATGACAATTGGTGAAGAAATACTATGCAGCTAATCAAGATAAATATTCAAACAAAAAATTTAGTTTCATCCTTTTAAAATAAAATTTCCTTTTATTTTACATTACATTATGCTCAAGTTAAACAAATTGTTAGCTCTTTCAAACTTAAGTGAAGTCAATTACATATATTTTCTTTATATGCTAGTTTTAAACTTTATAATATTATTATATATGGATCATAGTTGTCAAAGGTGCGAGGCACACTTAGGTGCAAGGCGCAGGTGCGTACTTGAAAGGGCTTGAGAGAAATGAGGAGCACCACAAATTAAGAAAAAATAAATATCAAGTAATATTAACTATTCATGATAATAAAACAAACTACTTAAGAGTTCTAATATCAATAACATAAAGAGTCATCAACCATTAAAAATTCTAGCAATACTATCATTTTGAAGTTTTTTTTTAAAAAAAAGCCATTTTAAAAGTCCCAACTTATAATTCTAAATTTCACTAAGTCTAAATAGTCTTAATTGAACTAAAACCAAGACAACTACTCTTCATTAAGATAACATAATCTCCATCATCACCACTACTATTATCATCATTAACATCATTATATTCATCTTCACGGTTCTCTTGTTGATCATACTCTCTAAAATCAATCTTTTCTTCTTCCTCATCTCTAAATATGAGAGTTATACTTCTCATGCAAGAAGATGTTGTTTTTGCCTATTCTTTAGGCCTCGCACTTAGATTAGATGCTTCCATGACATTTTTGCCTTTTATTTCTCTTCTTACTTCTCTTATTTTAGTATTGTAAGAATTATCTTCAGCTCCAACAGCTTTAATAATTACACTCCATGCCAAATCATCATCTTGAAACATAAGTTTATCATCTTCTTCTACTCCATCATCCAATCTACCCATGAACCATTCATTAGCATCATCAATATCATGTAAAAAAATGGGGTCAATGTGGTCTCACGTATCATATCGACACTTCATTGCTCAGTTTTACTTTACAAGTATTAAATCATTCCATCTTTTTTGGGCAAACCTATCCTCTATTGTTGTGAACCTAAAATACATTAATACTGATAAGCGTCAATTTATTATGTAACATAATACCTACTTTTCCAAACAAGTTTTTATTAAAAAGTAACTAAAGTAATATTAAATTTATCACTTACATGTTCAAAGATGCTCGGTTTATGCACACAACTAAATGCACTACAAGTGAGACTTAAAACTTTCACTACAAATTTTTGCAACTTATAGAGACGAAGATCCATAAGATATCCACCACTCAACTGTTCATAGTGTTGGACTGAGTGGCGATGTGGCAACCCAAAATGGAAAGGGGTGAATTAGGTTGTAAACAAAAACTAAAAATAAACACAACCACAAAAATCAACACAAGGATGTTTATAATGGTTCGACAACTTACTTACTTCACTCCTCGAGTTTTTACTTAGGCCTATTTATTCCTTTTTAGGCTCAGAAACAACCTTCCTTTTTTTAGACTCAGGAAGAACCTTCCCTTTTACAAGGTGAAGGATAACCTTTCCTTTTACAAGTTTAAGAAAAACCTACCCTGGTATTTTTGTAGGCACAATACCAACCTTTACAACCACCAGCAATGAAAGATCCAAGCAGTGTTTAAACCTCTTAAATAGACAGTAAATACACAATTAGTGCTTAAGAAAATCTACCTTTAAAACAGTAACAAAAACAAACTCACTCTACATAAATACAAAGCAACACCATAAAAAGTTTACACGAGAGTTACAAAGTTGTTCATAATATTTTCTAACCTTTCCAAACTCTAAAAATGCTTCTTGTATAGCCAAGCTCTAAAACTAGTCGTTGGATTAGTTGATATCCATCTGACAACTTTTCTTCAAAACTAACCGTTAGAGGTGACAACACCAGTTGTTCTTCATCAACACCTATTGAACTTGTAACGATTACTTACAACACCTATTGAATGTCTTCCAATGCATGTTGGCTTTAACTATAATACTTGTTGGAGAGATGACAATGTTCATTATTTATTTTCAGAAAGCTTGAACTTCGTGCTCTATTTTTCAAACTTTGCACAATTGTTTTCTATGTTCGTTGAGCAATTTGCAATGCCAATTGTAAACTCTTCAATGTCTATTAAGAAGGGCTAACACCCGTTTCGGATTCTAGAAGCTTTAGCTCTGGCTTGGACACTTTTCTCATGCCTATTACGAATATGCAACAATAGTTGCTAGCTCAAATTAATGCCCATTATGAAACTTTAATGTCCATTGTGAAACTTCAATGCCCATGGCGAGGTCTAGTACAACTTAACCTAGAGTACTTTCTCCAATGCTCATTGTAAAGTCTAGAAGACATTGGCAAATGATCAACATCAAATGAACTTCCATTAATTATCCTTCAATGCTCGTTGAATGGTTCAATGCCTATTGGGAGATGTTCAATGCTTATTGAACTTATTCTGGTCCTTTGATGTTTATTGGGTCTTAGGTTCACATGTTCTCTAAACATTCTTCTCTAGCATTCCAAACAATCTCCCCTTTTAACGTTCATCAAGTCTATTTAAAAACATCAAACAAACACTAAAGCACAAAAATTAGAACTTCTCTTAGTTTTGTTATAGTTTTGTTATCCTTCAAAAGCATAGTTTGTTGTCATTGAAAACACATCATTCAAAGTAGAAAAGTGAGTCCAATGCCTTAGGTTACATGTTCTTCAAACATTCTTTCCTTAGAATTTACAACAATCTCCTTTTATTTAATAATGACAAAACTAAGATGCTTTGATGCCAAAAATACAAAACTAAAAAACATAACGAATACCAAGTATTAAAACACAAAACTCTAAAAAGATATCAACCAAAACACATGCCAATCAAGATATCCATACAAGGTTTGATACCAATTCAACATGAGGTTTGACACTAATTTTGGAATATCCACATAAGGCTTGATACCAAGTATGCTACTTAACAAGCCACATAAGATACCAAATGTTGAATATTAAATACACAAAAGATATCAAGTGTTAGGCTATGCACATAAGTGATACCAAACAAAGCAATAAAATCATTAAATCAAAGAATCCAAAACTTCCCCCCCCCCCCCCCTCCCCCCTTTTTGTCATCATGACAAAATGACATACAAAAATTTGTCCCAAAAAAAATGTTTTGCCCCTTATAAACATTCTCTTTCTAAAATTTAGATCATCTAACTTAAGGACAAAAAAAAAACATGAAGGTTTCAAAAATACGAAACAAACAGCAAAGGAAAACTCCACCTATTTATATGTTTTCTTCTAACAAATCACCTAAGATATTCAAACGCAAATTCAGTTGACATAACTTAGGGTTGCATAGTCTCTTCACAAATTAAGGAAAGCAAGAAAGGGAGGATAGCTACTAAAGATTAATAAAATAAAACTTCAAACTGATATCAAAGTTGGTGCAAAGAAAACTCTCCCTCAACAAAGCATATTAAACAAAACAAAAGAGGGATATGAATATATTATAGTTATGTTTTCCAATTGATATTAAATGTTGAATTCTCCAAAAATACAAATCTTTTCAAAATCTTCAACTCCTCTTCAAATTTGATAGCTTTAATCACCATTTGATTCTCCATTTTAAGCAGAGGGTAAGGAGCTTCCAATTCTGCAAAATTAAACTTTCTTTAGTACCCATTTTATCTTGGATCCTTGGGGGTTAGCAACATAAATTTGCTTATCTCTAAATCTAGCACAACAGAATTATGCTTTATGGCCAAAATTTCCACATTAAAAGCATTGCCAAATAAATGCTTTCTTAAGCTCTTGTGGGGAGCATGAGTGAGGTGACATCCTAAAAGATTGGTGCCTAAATCATAAATGAACCTTTGCATTCTTAACGTGCTTAGTTCCATAAAAGAAGGCATGATTTACCTTTGGCCTATGAGAGCATGAGTGAGAGCATCTATGATTATGCACATGTAATTTAGATAAAGGTGAGGTAGCTCTAGCTTTGGTAGAAGCTCTCACAAATTTTGGCTTAGAGGTAGAAGGTTTAGAATGATGAAAGCCTAAGTCATGTCTATCTCTTGAATTCTTTTAAAAGCCCAAAGCAAGATCAAGTTTTTTCTTTTCCTTTTGTAAAAAAATCAAGTGAATTTTTTAAAGTTTAGATCTCTTTCTGAAGGTTCTCATTTTAAGAAGATAACATTTCATAAAATTTATTTACTTGGTTCAAAGTCTGATTTTCTTATTGTAATTACTCAAAACATTTCTTTAGTTTCACTAATTCAGTTTTCAAGATTTTGTATCTTTCAAAACTTTTGTCAAGATCATTATTCATGGATTTTAGGGTCTCAATAAGATTTTCAATAGTGAATATGTGTTCTAACTCTTGATCATTTAAATCACTATCAAGAGAGTTAGAACATACTTATTTTGAAGAGTTCTCCTCTAAGGCCATGAGGCAGAGATTGTTTCTCTCTCTTTTTCCCATACTTGGTTCTTCTTTATTCTCACTTGGTTTAGATTTACTAAAGTCATCTTTAATGGCTTTATAGGTTTTCTTCTTCTTCTTGTCCTTCTTCTCAGCTTTAGCTTTTAGGCAATATGCTTTAAGCCTTCCACATTTATAGCATTCAACTTGCTCAAGCTTGCCTTTGCCCTTTTTCTTCAACATTCGTTGGAACTTATTTGTTAGGGGGGCTATTTACTCATCATCCAACTCTTCATCATCATTTGAGCTAAGAATTTTGGAGGTAGATTTGAGAGCTATTCCAATCTTCTTCTTCTTATTTATATCCTCAGATGTGGGTGGAGCTTCTCTGTTTAGGTTCATCTCATAGTTAATGAGATTGCCCAGTAGCTCATCAAGTGGAATGGTCTTCAAGTCATTTGAGTCTTTGAGCGAGGTGACCTTGCCAAGCCACTCCTTAGGTAGACAACCTCAAAACTTTCTTTATAAGTTCATCATTAGTGAATATCTTCCTAAGAGCTTTCATTTCTCCAACAATCTTAATGGAATAAATCATACATTCTTGGGATTGTTTCATCAAGCTTCATAAGGAAGGTTTCATATTGACAAATGAGGTTCTCCATCTTATTTGCTTTAACCTGATTTGTTCCCTCATGTTTGACATCTAAGGCCTCCCAAATTTTCTTGACAATTGACTTTATGCTCACCTTGTTGTACTCACTTTAGCTTGAGGCACAAAAGAGCATGTGGATGGCCTTGTCATTGTTAGCAACTTGCCTTTTTTCTTTCTCAAACATCTTATCAATGTCTTTTTCTATTTGAGTTCCATCGGTAAATGTTTTCATAGGAGTGTATGGACCTTTTTCCATAATTCTCCACAACTCAATGGATTCAAAACTAAGAAAGGAATGCATTTTGTTCTTTTAACATTGATAGTTTGTTCCATTAAAGAAGGGAGGTTTCACAACTGATTGTCCTTATGGTCCACGCTCATATTAGGTTGTCATGCTTATGTCCCTCTTACAATTGAACTTCAACAGAGGTTAGGCTCTAATACAAAATGTAAGACTGAGTGGTGATGTGGTAACCCAAGAAGAGGTGAATTGGGTTGTAAACAAAAACAAAAAACAAACACAACAACAAAAATCAATATAAGGATTTTTAGCAACTTACCTACTCCACTCTCCAAGTTTTCACTTAAGCGTATTTATTCTTTTTTAGGCTCAGGAACAACCTTCCTTTTTCTAGACTTAAGAAAAATCTTCCCTTTTACAGGCTCAAGGATAACCTTTCCTTTTACAAGCTCATGAAGAATTTACCCTAGTATTTTTCTAGGCATAATACCAACCTTTACAACCACCAGTAAGGAAAGATCCAAGTAGTGTCTAGTCCTCTCAAATAGGCAACAAATACACAATTAGTGCTTAAGAAAATCGACTTTCAAAAGAGTAATAAGAAAAACTCACTCTACCCAAATACAAAGCAACATCATAAAAGGTTTGTACAAAGAGTTACAAAGTTGTTCACACTAGTTTATAATACTTTCTAGCCTTTTTTCTAACCTTTCCAAACTTAAAAAATGCTTATTATATAGCTAAGCTCCAAAATTAGCAGTTGGAACAGTTGATATCCATCTGAAAGCTTTTCTTCAAAACTAGCTGTTAGAGGTGACAACACCCGTTGAACTTGTAATGGTTACTTCCAATGCATGTTGAATGTCTTTAACTACAATGCTTGTTAGAGAGAGAACAATGTACGTTGTTCATTTCATAAAGCTTGAACTTTGTGTTCTATTTTTCAAACTTTACATAGTTATTTTCCATGTCCAATGAACAATTTACAACGCTCATTGGAAGCTTATTCAATATCTGTTGAGAAAGGTCAATGCCCGTTTCGGGTTTCAAAAGCTTTAGCTCTGGCTTGGACACTTTTCCCACGTCTATTGCAAATATGCAACAACTGTTGCTAGCTTAAATCAACATCCGTTGTGAAACTTCAATGTCTATGGCAAGGTCCGACATAACTCAACATGGAGTACTTTCTCCAATGCTCGTTGCAAAGTCCAAAAGACTTTGGTAAAAGAGCAGCATCTAATCAATGTCCATTACTCATCCTTCAATGTCTATTGAATGGTTCAACACCCATTGGGAGATGTTAAATGCCCGTTGAACTTGTTTTATCCCTTTAACATTTATTGGGTCTTGGGTTCACATGTTCTTCAAACATTCTCCCCCTAGCATTCAGAATAATCTCCTCTTTTAATGTTTCCCAAGTCTATTTAAAAAAAGCGAACAAGCACTAAAGTACAAACATTATAACTTCTACTGGTTTTATTATCTTTAAAACCATAGTTTTGTTGTTATTTAAAACACATCATTCAAAGTAGAGAAATGAGTCCAATGTCTTGGGTTACATGTTCTTCAAACATTCTTCCCTTAGCATTCATAACAGTCTCCCCCCTTTTTGAACGATGATAAAACCAAGATGTTTTGATACCAAAATTCAAAACACAAACACACAATGCATACCAAATATTGAAGCATAAAACTACACAAAAGATATCAAATAAAATACATGGGAATCAAGATATCCAAGCAAGGTTTGATAACAATTCAACATAAGGTTTGATAACAATTCAATACAAGGTTTGATACCATTTCTTGGAATATCCACAGAAGACTTGATACCAAGTATGCTACTTGAAAAGCCACATAAGATACCAAATATTATACCACATAAAATACCAAATATTGGATGTTAAATACATTGAAGATACCAAGTGTTAGGCTATGCACATAAGTGATACCAAACAAAGCAATCAAATCATTAAATCAAAACATCCAAAACTTATTCGCCCTTTTTGTGATCATGACAAAAAAGATATACAAAAATTTGTCCAAAAAAAAAAATCTTCCCCTTACAAACATTCTCTTTCTAAAGGAGGAAAAGAAAATGGAGAGAGGAAGAGAAAAATGGAGAGAGAGAGAGAGAGAGAGAGAGAGAGATAGACGTATATTTATAAGTGAGGTTATTGCAGTAACCTAGGTTTTTTCTTCAATTTCACCGTGGAGAAAGATAGTGAGAGAAAGAGATGAAAGTCATTATATTAATTTTTCTTCTTATTGTCTTTTATTATTATCATAAGATTTAGCTTATTTTATTATAAGACTCACTTTTAAATAAACATCAAATATGGAGATGAAAGTAATACAATAAAAATTAAATAAAAACATTAGATCTATTGATTTATCAAAGGCACGCTTTGCGCCTTATGAATATCGCTTGTCTTTATCAGCGCAAGACGATGACCCCGGTGCCCTTTATGCTTGGAGCTTGAGGTGTGCCATTAACAACACTAATATGGATAATTTAAAGAATAATTTTTAATGGTATATTTATATTAATTTTTTTATTTTTTTATTGAAGTTTTATTTTTATGCTTAATTTTGGTTAATTGCTTCTTGGATAAATCAATACAAGTAACAATATTTTGGACTTAAAACAAATATTTGAATATTACTTATTCAATTTCTTATAAAAGATAAGTATTATCTTATATGCAAAGAAAAAATATATTCTTATTTCATATATATAATATTTTGTGACGTAATTGTCATCTAATAATACTTTTGAGAAAAAAATTATCTACAATAATATATAAAATAATATAATATTATTTTTTGAGATAAAATTTGTCCTTATAAAATGGATTTAAGGAGATGGACGTTGTGTTAATTTGAGGGATGACTATAAGATTATGGACGACTATCATCCCTTTTGTTCATCCTTATAAGTAGGGATGATAATTGTCTTCAAAAATGAAATAATGTATTGAAACAAAAATTGTTCCCATAAGTTGGGATGATATTTATCTCCAAAGAGGAGACAATTGTCTCTAAAATGGGGATGACAATTATCCTCTAAAATGAGGATGATATTTATTCTAAAAAATAGAGACAACAGTCATCCTTAAAGTGGGGGATGATAATTGTTTTCTAAAATTAGGATGATATATATTATCAAAAATAAAGACAACAGTCATCCTTAAAATGGGAGATGACAGTCATCCCTTAAAATAGGAACCATATTTATCCCTAAAAATGGGGACAACAGTCATCCTTAAAATGGGAGATGACTATTATCCCTATAATAGAAATGATAATTATCCCTCAAATAAGGATGAAATAATAATTATTTTTCATATTCTATAAAGGACAAAGGTATTTAGAATGATAGATGGAGACAATTTTAGTCATCGCCAAAACTAATAAGGAAAATTTTTTAAGGTTTAGAGGATAATTTATGTGTTCCATTATCTCTTTTTTTATTTTATAAAGCATGCACCAAGAATCCTAGGAATAGCTTTAATTATCTCTACCACATACATTTGTTATAGTCATTACACTTATGTAATAACTACTTAATTAGCATGGTTTCAACAATAATGCCAATACTTATGCCTCGAGTAGATGGGTGAGCAACATCCACATTAACCTTAAGAGCATGTAAGGCAGGAGTTGTCTAATAGCATGTAATGACCAATTCATTTTAGCTCTGATACCAATAACTGTAACAACCATATTCATTTACATAACTCATATCATTCATGTTCAAAATACATATGCATAAAGGTTTTATCCATCCTACACACAATCAAACATTTATTTGAT